>CAUYWW010000132.1:0-202158 GCA_963576845.1 Megachile leachella | reverse complement strand
ATGCATGTTATATTGATAATATCGGGAGTAATAAGTATATTACTATATTTCTAGCGATAATAATAAGTACAATTATGGCTAATAGTGCATGTTATTTTGTTATAATAAAAAGTAATAAATATATTTATTACAGTTCTATCGATAATAACTGCATAATATGTGTAATAATGCATGTTATATTGATGCTAATAAAAGTAATAAGTATTAATTATTACAGTTCTAGCGATAATAACTGCATTATATGGGTAATAATGCACGTTATATTGCTAAAATATAAGTAATATGTATAATTATTACGGTTCTAGCGATAATAACTGCATTAAATGGGTAATAATGCATGTTATATTGATAATAATATAAGTTATAAGTATAATTATTACAGTTTCTACCGATAATAACTGCATTATATGGGTAATAATGCACGTTATATTGCTAATAATATAAATAATAAGTATAATTATTACAGTTCTAGCGATAATAACTGCATTATATGGGCAATAATGCATGTTATATTGATAATATCGGGAGTAATAAATATTATTATTATAGTTCTTGCGATAATAATAGTGAAATGTGGCTAATAGTGCATGTTCTATTGATAATAATAAAAGTAATAAGTATATTTATTATAGTTCTAGCGATAATAACTGCATAATATGGATGATAATGCATGTTATATTGATAATAATAAAAGTAATAAGTATATTTATTATAGTTCTATCGATAATAACTGCATAATATGGGTAATAATGCACGTTATATTGATGATAATAAAAGTAGTAAGTATATTTATTATAGTTCTACCGATTATAACTGCATAATATGGGTAATAATGCACGTTATATTGAGAATAATATAAGTAATAAGTATAATTATTACAGTTCTAGCGATAATAACTGCATTATGTGGGTAATAATGCATGTTATATTGATAATAATATAAGTAATAAGTATAATTATTACAGTTCTAGCGATAATAACTCCATTATATGGGTAATAATGCATGTTATATTGATAATAATATAAGTAATAAGTATAATTATTACAGTTCTAGCGATAATAGCTGCATAATATGGGTAATAATGCAAGTTATATTGCTAATAATATAAATAATAGGTATAACTATTTCAGTTCTAGCGATAATAACTGCATTATATGGGTAATAATGCATGTTATATTGATAATAATAAAAGTAATAAGTATATTTATTATAGTTCTATCGATAATAACTGCATAATATGGGTAATAATGCATGTTATATTGATGATAATGAAAGTAGTAAGTATATTTATTACAGTTCTAGCGATAATAACTGCATTATATGGGTAATAATGCATGTTATATTGATAATAGCGGGAGTAATAAATATTATTATTATAGTTCTTGCGATAATAATAGTAAAATATGGCTAATAGTGCATGTTCTATTGATAATAATAAAAGTAATAAGTATATTTATTATAGTTCTAGCGATGATAACTGCATTATATGGGTAATAATGCATGTTATATTGATAATAATATAAGTAATAAGTATAATTATTACAGTTCTAGCGATAATAACTGCATTATATGGGTAATAATGCACGTTATATTGCTAATAATATAAGTAATATGTATAATTATTACGGTTCTAAGCGATAATAACTGCATTATATGGGTAATAATGCATGTCATATTGATAATATCGGGAGTAGTAAATATAATTATTATAGTTCTTGCGATAATAATAGTAAAATATGGCTAATAGTGCATGTTCTACTTGATAATAATAAAAGTAATAAGTATATTTATTACAGTTCTATCGATAATAACTGCATAATATGGGTAATAATGCATGTCATATTGATAATAATAAAAGTAATAAGTATATTTATTATAGTTCTATCGATAATAACTGCATAATATGCGTAATAATGCATGTTATATTGATGATAATGAAAGTAGTAAGTATATTTATTACAGTTCTATCGATAATAACTGCATAATATGGGTAATAATGCATGTTATATTGATGATAATAAAAGTAATACGTATATTTATTATAGTTCTAGCGATAATAACTGCATAATATGGGTAATAATGCATGTTATATTGATAATAATATAAGTAATAAGTATAATTATTACAGTTCTAGCGATAATAACTGCATTATATGGGTAATAATGCACGTTATATTGCTAATAATATACGTAATATGTATAATTATTACGGTTCTAGCGTTAATAACTGCATTATATGGGTAATAATGCATGTTATATTGATAATAATATAAGTAATAAGTATAATTATTACAGTTCTAGCGATAATAACTGCATTATATGGGTAATAATGCACGTTATATTGCTAATAATATAAATAATAAGTATAATTATTACAGTTCTAGCGATAATAACAGCATTATATGGGCAATAATGCATGTTATATTGATAATAATATAAGTAATAAGTATAATTATTACAGTTCTAGCGATAATAACTGCATAATATGGGTAATAATGCACGTTATATTGCTAATAATATAAGTAATAAGTATAATTATGACAGTTCTAGCGATAATAACTGCATTATATTGGTAATAATGCATGTTATATTGATAATAATAAAAGTAATAAGTATATTTATTATAGTTCTATCGATAATAACTGCATAATATGGGTAATAATGCATGTTATATTGATGATAATGAAAGTAGTAAGTATATTTATTACAGTTCTAGCGATAATAACTGCATTATATGCGTAATAATGCATGTTATATTGATAATAATATAAGTAATAAGTATAATTATTACAGTTCTAGCGATAATAACTGCATTATATGGGTAATAATGCACGTTATATTGCTAATAATATAAGTAATATGTATAATTATTACGGTTCTAGCGATAATAACTGCATTATATGGGTAATAATGCATGTCATATTGATAATATCGGGAGTAGTAAATATAATTATTATAGTTCTTGCGATAATAATAGTAAAATATGGCTAATAGTGCAAGTTCTATTGATAATAATAAAAGTAATAAGTATATTTATTATAGTTCTATCGATAATAACTGCATAATATGGGTAATAATGCACGTTATATTGAGAATAATATAAGTAATACGTATATTTATTATAGTTCTAGCGATAATAACTGCATAATATGGGTAATAATGCATGTTATATTGATAATAATATAAGTAATAAGTATAATTATTACAGTTCTAGCGATAATAACTGCATTATATGGGTAATAATGCACGTTATATTGCTAATAATATAAGTAATATGTATAATTATTACGGTTCTAGCGATAATAACTGCATTATATGGGTAATAATGCATGTCATATTGATAATATAAGGAGTAGTAAATATAATTATTATAGTTCTTGCGATAATAATAGTAAAATATGGCTAATAGTGCATGTTCTATTGATAATAATAAAAGTAATAAGTATATTTATTATAGTTCTATCGATAATAACTGCATAATATGTGTAATAATGCATGTTATATTGATGCTAATAAAAGTAATAAGTATAATTATTACAGTTCTAGCGATAATAACTGCATTATATGGGTAATAATGCACGTTATATTGCTAATAATATAAGTAATATGTATAATTATTACGGTTCTAGCGATAATGACTGCATTAAATGGGTAATAATGCATGTTATATTGATAATAATATAAGTTATAAGTATAATTATTACAGTTCTACCGATAATAACTGCATTATATGGGTAATAATGCACGTTATATTGCTAATAATATAAATAATAAGTATAATTATTACAGTTCTAGCGATAATAACTGCATTATATGGGCAATAATGCATGTTATATTGATAATATCGGGAGTAATAAATATTATTATTATAGTTCTTGCGATAATAATAGTGAAATGTGGCTAATAGTGCATGTTCTATTGATAATAATAAAAGTAATAAGTATATTTATTATAGTTCTAGCGATAATAACTGCATAATATGGATGATAATGCATGTTATATTGATAATAATAAAAGTAATAAGTATATTTATTATAGTTGTATCGATAATAACTGCATAATATGGGTAATAATGCACGTTATATTGATGATAATAAAAGTAGTAAGTATATTTATTATAGTTCTACCGATTATAACTGCATAATATGGGTAATAATGCACGTTATATTGAGAATAATATAAGTAATAAGTATAATTATTACAGTTCTAGCGATAATAACTGCATTATGTGGGTAATAATGCATGTTATATTGATAATAATATAAGTAATAAGTATAATTATTACAGTTCTAGCGATAATAACTCCATTATATGGGTAATAATGCATGTTATATTGATAATAATATAAGTAATAAGTATAATTATTACAGTTCTAGCGATAATAGCTGCATAATATGGGTAATAATGCAAGTTATATTGCTAATAATATAAATAATAGGTATAACTATTTCAGTTCTAGCGATAATAACTGCATTATATGGGTAATAATGCATGTTATATTGATAATAATAAAAGTAATAAGTATATTTATTATAGTTCTATCGATAATAACTGCATAATATGGGTAATAATGCATGTTATATTGATGATAATGAAAGTAGTAAGTATATTTATTACAGTTCTAGCGATAATAACTGCATTATATGGGTAATAATGCATGTTATATTGATAATATCGGGAGTAATAAGTATAATTACTATATTTCTAGTGATAATAATAGTACAATATGGCTAATAGTGCATGTTATATTGATAATAATAAAAGTAATAAGTATATTTATTACAGTTCTATCGATAATAACTGCATAATATGGGTAATAATGCATGTTATATAGATGATAATAAAAGTAATAAGTATAATTATTACAGTTCTAGCGATAATAACTGCATTATATGGGTAATAATGCACGTTATATTGCTAATATCGGGAGTAATAAGTATAATTACTATAGTTCTAGCGATAATAATAGTACAATATGGCTAATAGTGCACGTCATATTGATAATAATAAAAGTAATAAGTATATTTATTACAGTTCTATCGATAATAACTGCATAATATGGGTAATAATGCATGTTATATTGATGATAATAAAAGTAATACGTATATTTATTATAGTTCTAGCGATAATAACTGCATTATATGGGTAATAATGCATGTTATATTGATAATAATATAAGTAATAAGTATAATTATTACAGTTCTAGCGATAATATCTGCATAATATGGGTAATAATGCATGTTATATTGATAATAATATAAGTAATAAGTATAATTATTACAGTTCCAGCGATAATAACTGCATAATATGGGTAATAATGCACGTTATATTGCTAATAATATAAGTAATAAGTATAATTATTACAGTTCTAGCGATAATAACTCCATTATATGGGTAATAATGCATGTTATATTGATAATAATAAAAGTAATAAGTATATTTATTATAGTTCTATCGATAATAACTGCATAATATGGGTAATAATGCATGTTATATTGATGATAATGAAAGTAGTAAGTATATTTATTACAGTTCTATCGATAATAACTGCATAATATGGGTAATAATGCATGTTATATTGATGATAATAAAAGTAATACGTATATTTATTATAGTTCTAGCGATAATAACTGCATTATATGGGTAATAATGCATGTTATATTGATAATAATATAAGTAATAAGTATAATTATTACAGTTCTAGCGATAATAACTGCATTATATGGGTAATAATGCACGTTATATTGCTAATAATATAAGTAATATGTATAATCATTACGGTTCTAGCGATAATAACTGCATAATATGGGTAATAATGCATGTTATATTGATAATAATATAAGTAATAAGTATAATTATTACAGTTCTAGCGATAATAACTGCATTATATGGGTAATAATGCACGTTATATTGCTAATAATATACGTAATATGTATAATTATTACGGTTCTAGCGTTAATAACTGCATTATATGGGTAATAATGCATGTTATATTGATAATAATATAAGTAATAAGTATAATTATTACAGTTCTAGCGATAATAACTGCATTATATGGGTAATAATGCACGTTATATTGCTAATAATATAAATAATAAGTATAATTATTACAGTTCTAGCGATAATAACAGCATTATATGGGCAATAATGCATGTTATATCGATAATAATATAAGTAATAAGTATAATTATTACAGTTCTAGCGATAATAACTGCATAATATGGGTAATAATGCACGTTATATTGCTAATAATATAAGTAATAAGTATAATTATGACAGTTCTAGCGATAATAACTGCATTATATTGGTAATAATGCATGTTATATTGATAATAATAAAAGTAATAAGTATATTTATTATAGTTCTATCGATAATAACTGCATAATATGGGTAATAATGCATGTTATATTGATGATAATGAAAGTAGTAAGTATATTTATTACAGTTCTAGCGATAATAACTGCATTATATGCGTAATAATGCATGTTATATTGATAATAATATAAGTAATAAGTATAATTATTACAGTTCTAGCGATAATAACTGCATTATATGGGTAATAATGCACGTTATATTGCTAATAATATAAGTAATATGTATAATTATTACGGTTCTAGCGATAATAACTGCATTATATGGGTAATAATGCATGTCATATTGATAATATCGGGAGTAGTAAATATAATTATTATAGTTCTTGCGATAATAATAGTAAAATATGGCTAATAGTGCATGTTCTATTGATAATAATAAAAGTAATAAGTATATTTATTATAGTTCTATCGATAATAACTGCATAATATGGGTAATAATGCACGTTATATTGAGAATAATATAAGTAATACGTATATTTATTATAGTTCTAGCGATAATAACTGCATAATATGGGTAATAATGCATGTTATATTGATAATAATATAAGTAATAAGTATAATTATTACAGTTCTAGCGATAATAACTGCATTATATGGGTAATAATGCACGTTATATTGCTAATAATATAAGTAATATGTATAATTATTACGGTTCTAGCGATAATAACTGCATTATATGGGTAATAATGCATGTCATATTGATAATATAAGGAGTAGTAAATATAATTATTATAGTTCTTGCGATAATAATAGTAAAATATGGCTAATAGTGCATGTTCTATTGATAATAATAAAAGTAATAAGTATATTTATTATAGTTCTATCGATAATAACTGCATAATATGGGTAATAATGCACGTTATATTGATAATAATATAAGTAATAAGTATAATTATTACAGTTCTAGCGATAATAACTGCATTATATGGGTAATAATGCACGTTATATTGCTAATAATATAAGTAATATGTATAATTATTACGGTTCTAGCGATAATAACTGCATTATATGGGTAATAATGCATGTCATATTGATAATATCGGGAGTAGTAAATATAATTATTATAGTTCTAGCGACAATAATAGTACAATATGGCTAATAGTGCATGTTATATTGATAATAATAAAAGTAATAAGTATATATATTACAGTTCAATCGATAATAACTGCATAATATGGGTAATAATGCATGTTATATTGATGATAATAAAAGTAATACGTATATTTATTATAGTTCTAGCGATAATAACTGCATAATATGGGTAATAATGCATGTTATATTGATAATAATATAAGTAATAAGTATAATTATTACAGTTCTAGCGATAATAACTGCATTATATGGGTAATAATGCACGTTATATTGCTAATAATATAAGTAATATGTATAATTATTACGGTTCTAGCGATAATAACTGCATTATATGGGTAATAATGCATGTCATATTGATAATATCGGGAGTAGTAAATATAATTATTATAGTTCTTGCGATAATAATAGTAAAATATGGCTAATAGTGCATGTTCTATTGATAATAATAAAAGTAATAAGTATATTTATTATAGTTCTATCGATAATAACTGCATAATATGGGTAATAATGCACGTTATATTGAGAATAATATAAGTAATAAGTATAATTATTACAGTTCTAGCGATAATAACTGCATTATTTGGGTAATAATGCATGTTATATTGATAATAATATAAGTAATAAGTATAATTATTACAGTTCTAGCGATAATAACTCCATTATATGGGTAATAATGCATGTTATATTGATAATAATAAAAGTAATAAGTATATTTATTCTAGTTCTATCGATAATAACTGCATAATATGGGTAATAATGCATGTTATATTGATGATAATGAAAGTAGTAAGTATATTTATTACAGTTCTAGCGATAATAACTGCATTATATGCGTAATAATGCATGTTATATTGATAATATCGGGAGTAATAAGTATAATTATTATAGTTCTAGCGACAATAATAGTAAACTATGGCTAATAGTGCATGTTATATTGATAATAATAAAAGTAATAAGTATATTTATTATAGTTCTAGCGATAATAACTGCATAATATGGGTAATAATGCATGTTATATTGATAATAATATAAGTAATAAGTATATTTATTACAGTTCTATCGATAGAAACTGCATAATATGGGTAATAATGCATGTTATATTGACGATTATAAAAGTAATACGTATATTTATTATAGTTCTAGCGATAATAACTGCATAATATGGATGATAATGCATGTTATATTGATAATAATAAAAGTAATAAGTATATTTATTATAGTTCTATCGATAATAAGTGCATAACATGGGTAATAATGCACGTTATATTGATGATAATAAAAGTAGTAAGTATATTTATTATAGTTCTACCGATTATAACTGCATAATATGGGTAATAATGCACGTTATATTGAGAATAATATAAGTAATAAGTACAATTATTACAGTTCTAGCGATAATAACTGCATTATATGGGTAATAATGCACGTTATATTGCTAATAATATACGTAATATGTATAATTATTACGGTTCTAGCGATAATAACTGCATTATATGGGTAATAATGCATGTTATATTGATAATAATATAAGTAATAAGTATATTTATTACAGTTCTATCGATAGAAACTGCATAATATGGGTAATAATGCATGTTATATTGACGATAATAAAAGTAATACGTATATTTATTATAGTTCTAGCGATAATAACTGCATAATATGGGTAATAATGCATGTTATATTGATAATATCGGGAGTAATAAGTATAATTACTATATTTCTAGCGATAATAATAGTACAATATGGCTAATAGTGCATGTTATATTGTTAATAATAAAAGTAATAAATATATTTATTACAGCTCTATCGATAATAACTGCATAATATGTGTAATAATGCATGTTATATTGATGCTAATAAAAGTAATAAGTATAATTATTACAGTTCTAGCGATAATAACTGCATTATATGGGTAATAATGCACGTTATATTGCTAATAATATAAGTAATATGTATAATTATTACGGTTCTAGCGATAATAACTGCATTATATGGGTAATAATGCATGTTATATTGATAATAATATAAGTTATAAGTATAATTATTACAGTTCTACCGATAATAACTGCATTATATGGGTAATAATGCACGTTATATTGCTAATAATATAAATAATAAGTATAATTATTACAGTTCTAGCGATAATAACTGCATTATATGGGCAATAATGCATGTTATATTGATAATATCGGGAGTAATAAATATTATTATTATAGTTCTTGCGATAATAATAGTGAAATGTGGCTAATAGTGCATGTTCTATTGATAATAATAAAAGTAATAAGTATATTTATTATAGTTCTAGCGATAATAACTGCATAATATGGATGATAATGCATGTTATATTGATAATAATAAAAGTAATAAGTATATTTATTATAGTTCTATCGATAATAACTGCATAATATGGGTAATAATGCACGTTATATTGATGATAATAAAAGTAGTAAGTATATTTATTATAGTTCTACCGATTATAACTGCATAATATGGGTAATAATGCACGTTATATTGAGAATAATATAAGTAATAAGTATAATTATTACAGTTCTAGCGATAATAACTGCATTATGTGGGTAATAATGCATGTTATATTGATAATAATATAAGTAATAAGTATAATTATTACAGTTCTAGCGATAATAACTCCATTATATGGGTAATAATGCATGTTATATTGATAATAATATAAGTAATAAGTATAATTATTACAGTTCTAGCGATAATAGCTGCATAATATGGGTAATAATGCAAGTTATATTGCTAATAATATAAATAATAGGTATAACTATTTCAGTTCTAGCGATAATAACTGCATTATATGGGTAATAATGCATGTTATATTGATAATAATAAAAGTAATAAGTATATTTATTATAGTTCTATCGATAATAACTGCATAATATGGGTAATAATGCATGTTATATTGATGATAATGAAAGTAGTAAGTATATTTATTACAGTTCTAGCGATAATAACTGCATTATATGGGTAATAATGCATGTTATATTGATAATATCGGGAGTAATAAATATTATTATTATAGTTCTTGCGATAATAATAGTAAAATATGGCTAATAGTGCATGTTCTATTGATAATAATAAAAGTAATAAGTATATTTATTATAGTTCTAGCGATGATAACTGCATTATATGGGTAATAATGCATGTTATATTGATAATAATATAAGTAATAAGTATAATTATTACAGTTCTAGCGATAATAACTGCATTATATGGGTAATAATGCACGTTATATTGCTAATAATATAAGTAATATGTATAATTATTACGGTTCTAGCGATAATAACTGCATTATATGGGTAATAATGCATGTCATATTGATAATATCGGGAGTAGTAAATATAATTATTATAGTTCTTGCGATAATAATAGTAAAATATGGCTAATAGTGCATGTTCTATTGATAATAATAAAAGTAATAAGTATATTTATTACAGTTCTATCGATAATAACTGCATAATATGGGTAATAATGCATGTCATATTGATAATAATAAAAGTAATAAGTATATTTATTATAGTTCTATCGATAATAACTGCATAATATGCGTAATAATGCATGTTATATTGATGATAATGAAAGTAGTAAGTATATTTATTACAGTTCTATCGATAATAACTGCATAATATGGGTAATAATGCATGTTATATTGATGATAATAAAAGTAATACGTATATTTATTATAGTTCTAGCGATAATAACTGCATAATATGGGTAATAATGCATGTTATATTGATAATAATATAAGTAATAAGTATAATTATTACAGTTCTAGCGATAATAACTGCATTATATGGGTAATAATGCACGTTATATTGCTAATAATATACGTAATATGTATAATTATTACGGTTCTAGCGTTAATAACTGCATTATATGGGTAATAATGCATGTTATATTGATAATAATATAAGTAATAAGTATAATTATTACAGTTCTAGCGATAATAACTGCATTATATGGGTAATAATGCACGTTATATTGCTAATAATATAAATAATAAGTATAATTATTACAGTTCTAGCGATAATAACAGCATTATATGGGCAATAATGCATGTTATATTGATAATAATATAAGTAATAAGTATAATTATTACAGTTCTAGCGATAATAACTGCATAATATGGGTAATAATGCACGTTATATTGCTAATAATATAAGTAATAAGTATAATTATGACAGTTCTAGCGATAATAACTGCATTATATTGGTAATAATGCATGTTATATTGATAATAATAAAAGTAATAAGTATATTTATTATAGTTCTATCGATAATAACTGCATAATATGGGTAATAATGCATGTTATATTGATGATAATGAAAGTAGTAAGTATATTTATTACAGTTCTAGCGATAATAACTGCATTATATGCGTAATAATGCATGTTATATTGATAATAATATAAGTAATAAGTATAATTATTACAGTTCTAGCGATAATAACTGCATTATATGGGTAATAATGCACGTTATATTGCTAATAATATAAGTAATATGTATAATTATTACGGTTCTAGCGATAATAACTGCATTATATGGGTAATAATGCATGTCATATTGATAATATCGGGAGTAGTAAATATAATTATTATAGTTCTTGCGATAATAATAGTAAAATATGGCTAATAGTGCAAGTTCTATTGATAATAATAAAAGTAATAAGTATATTTATTATAGTTCTATCGATAATAACTGCATAATATGGGTAATAATGCACGTTATATTGAGAATAATATAAGTAATACGTATATTTATTATAGTTCTAGCGATAATAACTGCATAATATGGGTAATAATGCATGTTATATTGATAATAATATAAGTAATAAGTATAATTATTACAGTTCTAGCGATAATAACTGCATTATATGGGTAATAATGCACGTTATATTGCTAATAATATAAGTAATATGTATAATTATTACGGTTCTAGCGATAATAACTGCATTATATGGGTAATAATGCATGTCATATTGATAATATAAGGAGTAGTAAATATAATTATTATAGTTCTTGCGATAATAATAGTAAAATATGGCTAATAGTGCATGTTCTATTGATAATAATAAAAGTAATAAGTATATTTATTATAGTTCTATCGATAATAACTGCATAATATGTGTAATAATGCATGTTATATTGATGCTAATAAAAGTAATAAGTATAATTATTACAGTTCTAGCGATAATAACTGCATTATATGGGTAATAATGCACGTTATATTGCTAATAATATAAGTAATATGTATAATTATTACGGTTCTAGCGATAATGACTGCATTAAATGGGTAATAATGCATGTTATATTGATAATAATATAAGTTATAAGTATAATTATTACAGTTCTACCGATAATAACTGCATTATATGGGTAATAATGCACGTTATATTGCTAATAATATAAATAATAAGTATAATTATTACAGTTCTAGCGATAATAACTGCATTATATGGGCAATAATGCATGTTATATTGATAATATCGGGAGTAATAAATATTATTATTATAGTTCTTGCGATAATAATAGTGAAATGTGGCTAATAGTGCATGTTCTATTGATAATAATAAAAGTAATAAGTATATTTATTATAGTTCTAGCGATAATAACTGCATAATATGGATGATAATGCATGTTATATTGATAATAATAAAAGTAATAAGTATATTTATTATAGTTGTATCGATAATAACTGCATAATATGGGTAATAATGCACGTTATATTGATGATAATAAAAGTAGTAAGTATATTTATTATAGTTCTACCGATTATAACTGCATAATATGGGTAATAATGCACGTTATATTGAGAATAATATAAGTAATAAGTATAATTATTACAGTTCTAGCGATAATAACTGCATTATGTGGGTAATAATGCATGTTATATTGATAATAATATAAGTAATAAGTATAATTATTACAGTTCTAGCGATAATAACTCCATTATATGGGTAATAATGCATGTTATATTGATAATAATATAAGTAATAAGTATAATTATTACAGTTCTAGCGATAATAGCTGCATAATATGGGTAATAATGCAAGTTATATTGCTAATAATATAAATAATAGGTATAACTATTTCAGTTCTAGCGATAATAACTGCATTATATGGGTAATAATGCATGTTATATTGATAATAATAAAAGTAATAAGTATATTTATTATAGTTCTATCGATAATAACTGCATAATATGGGTAATAATGCATGTTATATTGATGATAATGAAAGTAGTAAGTATATTTATTACAGTTCTAGCGATAATAACTGCATTATATGGGTAATAATGCATGTTATATTGATAATATCGGGAGTAATAAGTATAATTACTATATTTCTAGTGATAATAATAGTACAATATGGCTAATAGTGCATGTTATATTGATAATAATAAAAGTAATAAGTATATTTATTACAGTTCTATCGATAATAACTGCATAATATGGGTAATAATGCATGTTATATAGATGATAATAAAAGTAATAAGTATAATTATTACAGTTCTAGCGATAATAACTGCATTATATGGGTAATAATGCACGTTATATTGCTAATATCGGGAGTAATAAGTATAATTACTATAGTTCTAGCGATAATAATAGTACAATATGGCTAATAGTGCACGTCATATTGATAATAATAAAAGTAATAAGTATATTTATTACAGTTCTATCGATAATAACTGCATAATATGGGTAATAATGCATGTTATATTGATGATAATAAAAGTAATACGTATATTTATTATAGTTCTAGCGATAATAACTGCATTATATGGGTAATAATGCATGTTATATTGATAATAATATAAGTAATAAGTATAATTATTACAGTTCTAGCGATAATATCTGCATAATATGGGTAATAATGCATGTTATATTGATAATAATATAAGTAATAAGTATAATTATTACAGTTCCAGCGATAATAACTGCATAATATGGGTAATAATGCACGTTATATTGCTAATAATATAAGTAATAAGTATAATTATTACAGTTCTAGCGATAATAACTCCATTATATGGGTAATAATGCATGTTATATTGATAATAATAAAAGTAATAAGTATATTTATTATAGTTCTATCGATAATAACTGCATAATATGGGTAATAATGCATGTTATATTGATGATAATGAAAGTAGTAAGTATATTTATTACAGTTCTATCGATAATAACTGCATAATATGGGTAATAATGCATGTTATATTGATGATAATAAAAGTAATACGTATATTTATTATAGTTCTAGCGATAATAACTGCATTATATGGGTAATAATGCATGTTATATTGATAATAATATAAGTAATAAGTATAATTATTACAGTTCTAGCGATAATAACTGCATTATATGGGTAATAATGCACGTTATATTGCTAATAATATAAGTAATATGTATAATCATTACGGTTCTAGCGATAATAACTGCATAATATGGGTAATAATGCATGTTATATTGATAATAATATAAGTAATAAGTATAATTATTACAGTTCTAGCGATAATAACTGCATTATATGGGTAATAATGCACGTTATATTGCTAATAATATACGTAATATGTATAATTATTACGGTTCTAGCGTTAATAACTGCATTATATGGGTAATAATGCATGTTATATTGATAATAATATAAGTAATAAGTATAATTATTACAGTTCTAGCGATAATAACTGCATTATATGGGTAATAATGCACGTTATATTGCTAATAATATAAATAATAAGTATAATTATTACAGTTCTAGCGATAATAACAGCATTATATGGGCAATAATGCATGTTATATTGATAATAATATAAGTAATAAGTATAATTATTACAGTTCTAGCGATAATAACTGCATAATATGGGTAATAATGCACGTTATATTGCTAATAATATAAGTAATAAGTATAATTATGACAGTTCTAGCGATAATAACTGCATTATATTGGTAATAATGCATGTTATATTGATAATAATAAAAGTAATAAGTATATTTATTATAGTTCTATCGATAATAACTGCATAATATGGGTAATAATGCATGTTATATTGATGATAATGAAAGTAGTAAGTATATTTATTACAGTTCTAGCGATAATAACTGCATTATATGCGTAATAATGCATGTTATATTGATAATAATATAAGTAATAAGTATAATTATTACAGTTCTAGCGATAATAACTGCATTATATGGGTAATAATGCACGTTATATTGCTAATAATATAAGTAATATGTATAATTATTACGGTTCTAGCGATAATAACTGCATTATATGGGTAATAATGCATGTCATATTGATAATATCGGGAGTAGTAAATATAATTATTATAGTTCTTGCGATAATAATAGTAAAATATGGCTAATAGTGCATGTTCTATTGATAATAATAAAAGTAATAAGTATATTTATTATAGTTCTATCGATAATAACTGCATAATATGGGTAATAATGCACGTTATATTGAGAATAATATAAGTAATACGTATATTTATTATAGTTCTAGCGATAATAACTGCATAATATGGGTAATAATGCATGTTATATTGATAATAATATAAGTAATAAGTATAATTATTACAGTTCTAGCGATAATAACTGCATTATATGGGTAATAATGCACGTTATATTGCTAATAATATAAGTAATATGTATAATTATTACGGTTCTAGCGATAATAACTGCATTATATGGGTAATAATGCATGTCATATTGATAATATAAGGAGTAGTAAATATAATTATTATAGTTCTTGCGATAATAATAGTAAAATATGGCTAATAGTGCATGTTCTATTGATAATAATAAAAGTAATAAGTATATTTATTATAGTTCTATCGAT
Source organism: Megachile leachella (assembly GCA_963576845.1). Taxonomy (NCBI): domain Eukaryota; kingdom Metazoa; phylum Arthropoda; class Insecta; order Hymenoptera; family Megachilidae; genus Megachile; species Megachile leachella. The sequence continues at coordinate 185,827 of CAUYWW010000132.1, read as the reverse complement.
AATAACTGCATAATATGGGTAATAATGCACGTTATATTGATAATAATATAAGTAATAAGTATAATTATTACAGTTCTAGCGATAATAACTGCATTATATGGGTAATAATGCACGTTATATTGCTAATAATATAAGTAATATGTATAATTATTACGGTTCTAGCGATAATAACTGCATTATATGGGTAATAATGCATGTCATATTGATAATATCGGGAGTAGTAAATATAATTATTATAGTTCTAGCGACAATAATAGTACAATATGGCTAATAGTGCATGTTATATTGATAATAATAAAAGTAATAAGTATATATATTACAGTTCAATCGATAATAACTGCATAATATGGGTAATAATGCATGTTATATTGATGATAATAAAAGTAATACGTATATTTATTATAGTTCTAGCGATAATAACTGCATAATATGGGTAATAATGCATGTTATATTGATAATAATATAAGTAATAAGTATAATTATTACAGTTCTAGCGATAATAACTGCATTATATGGGTAATAATGCACGTTATATTGCTAATAATATAAGTAATATGTATAATTATTACGGTTCTAGCGATAATAACTGCATTATATGGGTAATAATGCATGTCATATTGATAATATCGGGAGTAGTAAATATAATTATTATAGTTCTTGCGATAATAATAGTAAAATATGGCTAATAGTGCATGTTCTATTGATAATAATAAAAGTAATAAGTATATTTATTATAGTTCTATCGATAATAACTGCATAATATGGGTAATAATGCACGTTATATTGAGAATAATATAAGTAATAAGTATAATTATTACAGTTCTAGCGATAATAACTGCATTATTTGGGTAATAATGCATGTTATATTGATAATAATATAAGTAATAAGTATAATTATTACAGTTCTAGCGATAATAACTCCATTATATGGGTAATAATGCATGTTATATTGATAATAATAAAAGTAATAAGTATATTTATTCTAGTTCTATCGATAATAACTGCATAATATGGGTAATAATGCATGTTATATTGATGATAATGAAAGTAGTAAGTATATTTATTACAGTTCTAGCGATAATAACTGCATTATATGCGTAATAATGCATGTTATATTGATAATATCGGGAGTAATAAGTATAATTATTATAGTTCTAGCGACAATAATAGTAAACTATGGCTAATAGTGCATGTTATATTGATAATAATAAAAGTAATAAGTATATTTATTATAGTTCTAGCGATAATAACTGCATAATATGGGTAATAATGCATGTTATATTGATAATAATATAAGTAATAAGTATATTTATTACAGTTCTATCGATAGAAACTGCATAATATGGGTAATAATGCATGTTATATTGACGATAATAAAAGTAATACGTATATTTATTATAGTTCTAGCGATAATAACTGCATAATATGGATGATAATGCATGTTATATTGATAATAATAAAAGTAATAAGTATATTTATTATAGTTCTATCGATAATAAGTGCATAACATGGGTAATAATGCACGTTATATTGATGATAATAAAAGTAGTAAGTATATTTATTATAGTTCTACCGATTATAACTGCATAATATGGGTAATAATGCACGTTATATTGAGAATAATATAAGTAATAAGTACAATTATTACAGTTCTAGCGATAATAACTGCATTATATGGGTAATAATGCACGTTATATTGCTAATAATATACGTAATATGTATAATTATTACGGTTCTAGCGATAATAACTGCATTATATGGGTAATAATGCATGTTATATTGATAATAATATAAGTAATAAGTATATTTATTACAGTTCTATCGATAGAAACTGCATAATATGGGTAATAATGCATGTTATATTGACGATAATAAAAGTAATACGTATATTTATTATAGTTCTAGCGATAATAACTGCATAATATGGGTAATAATGCATGTTATATTGATAATATCGGGAGTAATAAGTATAATTACTATATTTCTAGCGATAATAATAGTACAATATGGCTAATAGTGCATGTTATATTGTTAATAATAAAAGTAATAAATATATTTATTACAGCTCTATCGATAATAACTGCATAATATGTGTAATAATGCATGTTATATTGATGCTAATAAAAGTAATAAGTATAATTATTACAGTTCTAGCGATAATAACTGCATTATATGGGTAATAATGCACGTTATATTGCTAATAATATAAGTAATATGTATAATTATTACGGTTCTAGCGATAATAACTGCATTATATGGGTAATAATGCATGTTATATTGATAATAATATAAGTTATAAGTATAATTATTACAGTTCTACCGATAATAACTGCATTATATGGGTAATAATGCACGTTATATTGCTAATAATATAAATAATAAGTATAATTATTACAGTTCTAGCGATAATAACTGCATTATATGGGCAATAATGCATGTTATATTGATAATATCGGGAGTAATAAATATTATTATTATAGTTCTTGCGATAATAATAGTGAAATGTGGCTAATAGTGCATGTTCTATTGATAATAATAAAAGTAATAAGTATATTTATTATAGTTCTAGCGATAATAACTGCATAATATGGGTAATAATGCATGTTATATTGATAATAATATAAGTAATAAGTATAATTATTACAGTTCTAGCGATAATAACTGCATTATATTGGCAATAATGCATGTTATATTGATAATAATATAAGTAATAAGTATATTTATTACAGTTCTATCGATAGAAACTGCATAAGATGGGTAATAATGCATGTTATATTGACGATAATAAAAGTAATACGTATATTTATTATAGTTCTAGCGATAATAACTGCATAATATGGATGATAATGCATGTTATATTGATAATAATAAAAGTAATAAGTATATTTATTATAGTTCTATCGATAATAACTGCATAATATGGGTAATAATGCACGTTATATTGATGATAATAAAAGTAGTAAGTATATTTATTATAGTTCTACCGATTATAACTGCATAATATGGGTAATAATGCACGTTATATTGAGAATAATATAAGTAATACGTATAATTATTACAGTTCTAGCGATAATAACTGCATTATGTGGGTAATAATGCATGTTATATTGATAATAATATAAGTAATAAGTATAATTATTACAGTTCTAGCGATAATAACTCCATTATATGGGTAATAATGCATGTTATATTGATAATAATATAAGTAATAAGTATAATTATTACAGTTCTAGCGATAATAGCTGCATAATATGGGTAATAATGCACGTTATATTGCTAATAATATAAATAATAGGTATAATTATTTCAGTTCTAGCGATAATAACTGCATTATATGGGTAATAATGCATGTTATATTGATAATAATAAAAGTAATAAGTATATTTATTATAGTTCTATCGATAATAACTGCATAATATGGGTAATAATGCATGTTATATTGATGATAATGAAAGTAGTAAGTATATTTATTACAGTTCTAGCGATAATAACTGCATTATATGGGTAATAATGCATGTTATATTGATAATATCGGGAGTAATAAGTATAATTACTATATTTCTAGTGATAATAATAGTACAATATGGCTAATAGTGCATGTTATATTGATAATAATAAAAGTAATAAGTATATTTATTACAGTTCTATCGATAATAACTGCATAATATGGGTAATAATGCATGTTATATAGATGATAATAAAAGTAATAAGTATAATTATTACAGTTCTAGCGATAATAACTGCATTATATGGGTAATAATGCACGTTATATTGCTAATATCGGGAGTAATAAGTATAATTACTATAGTTCTAGCGATAATAATAGTACAATATGGCTAATAGTGCACGTCATATTGATAATAATAAAAGTAATAAGTATATTTATTACAGTTCTATCGATAATAACTGCATAATATGGGTAATAATGCATGTTATATTGATGATAATAAAAGTAATACGTATATTTATTATAGTTCTAGCGATAATAACTGCATTATATGGGTAATAATGCATGTTATATTGATAATAATATAAGTAATAAGTATAATTATTACAGTTCTAGCGATAATATCTGCATAATATGGGTAATAATGCATGTTATATTGATAATAATATAAGTAATAAGTATAATTATTACAGTTCTAGCGATAATAACTGCATAATATGGGTAATAATGCACGTTATATTGCTAATAATATAAGTAATAAGTATAATTATTACAGTTCTAGCGATAATAACTCCATTATATGGGTAATAATGCATGTTATATTGATAATAATAAAAGTAATAAGTATATTTATTATAGTTCTATCGATAATAACTGCATAATATGGGTAATAATGCATGTTATATTGATGATAATGAAAGTAGTAAGTATATTTATTACAGTTCTATCGATAATAACTGCATAATATGGGTAATAATGCATGTTATATTGATGATAATAAAAGTAATACGTATATTTATTATAGTTCTAGCGATAATAACTGCATTATATGGGTAATAATGCATGTTATATTGATAATAATATAAGTAATAAGTATAATTATTACAGTTCTAGCGATAATAACTGCATTATATGGGTAATAATGCACGTTATATTGCTAATAATATAAGTAATATGTATAATTATTACGGTTCTAGCGATAATAACTGCATTATATGGGTAATAATGCATGTCATATTGATAATATCGGGAGTAGTAAATATAATTATTATAGTTCTTGCGATAATAATAGTAAAATATGGCTAATAGTGCATGTTCTATTGATAATAATAAAAGTAATAAGTATATTTATTACAGTTCTATCGATAATAACTGCATAATATGGGTAATAATGCATGTCATATTGATAATAATAAAAGTAATAAGTATATTTATTATAGTTCTATCGATAATAACTGCATAATATGCGTAATAATGCATGTTATATTGATGATAATGAAAGTAGTAAGTATATTTATTACAGTTCTATCGATAATAACTGCATAATATGGGTAATAATGCATGTTATATTGATGATAATAAAAGTAATACGTATATTTATTATAGTTCTAGCGATAATAACTGCATAATATGGGTAATAATGCATGTTATATTGATAATAATATAAGTAATAAGTATAATTATTACAGTTCTAGCGATAATAACTGCATTATATGGGTAATAATGCACGTTATATTGCTAATAATATACGTAATATGTATAATTATTACGGTTCTAGCGTTAATAACTGCATTATATGGGTAATAATGCATGTTATATTGATAATAATATAAGTAATAAGTATAATTATTACAGTTCTAGCGATAATAACTGCATTATATGGGTAATAATGCACGTTATATTGCTAATAATATAAATAATAAGTATAATTATTACAGTTCTAGCGATAATAACTGCATTATATGGGCAATAATGCATGTTATATTGATAATAATATAAGTAATAAGTATAATTATTACAGTTCTAGCGATAATAACTGCATAATATGGGTAATAATGCACGTTATATTGCTAATAATATAAGTAATAAGTATAATTATGACAGTTCTAGCGATAATAACTGCATTATATTGGTAATAATGCATGTTATATTGATAATAATAAAAGTAATAAGTATATTTATTATAGTTCTATCGATAATAACTGCATAATATGGGTAATAATGCATGTTATATTGATGATAATGAAAGTAGTAAGTATATTTATTACAGTTCTAGCGATAATAACTGCATTATATGCGTAATAATGCATGTTATATTGATAATATCGGGAGTAATAAGTATAATTATTATAGTTCTAGCGACAATAATAGTAAAATATGGCTAATAGTGCATGTTATATTGATAATAATAAAAGTAATAAGTATATTTATTACAGTTCTATCGATAGAAACTGCATAATATGGGTAATAATGCATGTTATATTGACGATAATAAAAGTAATACGTATATTTATTATAGTTCTAGCGATAATAACTGCATAATATGGGTGATAATGCATGTTATATTGATAATAATAAAAGTAATAAGTATATTTATTATAGTTCTATCGATAATAACTGCATTATATGGGTAATAATGCACGTTATATTGCTAATAATATAAGTAATATGTATAATTATTACGGTTCTAGCGATAATAACTGCATTATATGGGTAATAATGCATGTCGTATTGATAATATCGGGAGTAGTAAATATAATTATTATAGTTCTTGCGATAATAATAGTAAAATATGGCTAATAGTGCATGTTATATTGATAATAATAAAAGTAATAAGTATATTTATTATAGTTCTGTCGATAATAACTGCATAATATGGGTAACAATGCATGTTATATTGAGAATAATATAAGTAATAAGTATAATTATTGCAGTTCTAGCGATAATAACTGCATTATATGCGTAATAATGCATGTTATATTGATGATAATGAAAGTAGTAAGTATATTTATTACAGTTCTAGCGATAATAACTGCATTATATGCGTAATAATGCATGTTATATTGATAATATCGGGAGTAATAAGTATAATTATTATAGTTCTAGCGACAATAATAGTAAAATATGGCTAATAGTGCATGTTATATTGATAATAATAAAAGTAATAAGTATATTTATTACAGTTCTATCGATAGAAACTGCATAATATGGGTAATAATGCATGTTATATTGACGATAATAAAAGTAATACGTATATTTATTATAGTTCTAGCGATAATAACTGCATAATATGGGTGATAATGCATGTTATATTGATAATAATAAAAGTAATAAGTATATTTATTATAGTTCTATCGATAATAACTGCATAATATGGGTAATAATGCATGTTATATTGATAATAATAAAAGTAATAAGTATATTTATTATAGTTCTATCGATAATAACTGCATAATATGGGTAATAATGCATGTTATATTGATGATAATGAAAGTAGTAAGTATATTTATTACAGTTCTATCGATAATAACTGCATAATATGGGTAATAATGCATGTTATATTGATGATAATAAAAGTAATACGTATATTTATTATAGTTCTAGCGATAATAACTGCATTATATGGGTAATAATGCATGTTATATTGATAATAATATAAGTAATAAGTATAATTATTACAGTTCTAGCGATAATAACTGCATTATATGGGTAATAATGCACGTTATATTGCTAATAATATAAGTAATATGTATAATTATTACGGTTCTAGCGATAATAACTGCATTATATGGGTAATAATGCATGTCATATTGATAATATCGGGAGTAGTAAATATAATTATTATAGTTCTTGCGATAATAATAGTAAAATATGGCTAATAGTGCATGTTCTATTGATAATAATAAAAGTAATAAGTATATTTATTACAGTTCTATCGATAATAACTGCATAATATGGGTAATAATGCATGTCATATTGATAATAATAAAAGTAATAAGTATATTTATTATAGTTCTATCGATAATAACTGCATAATATGCGTAATAATGCATGTTATATTGATGATAATGAAAGTAGTAAGTATATTTATTACAGTTCTATCGATAATAACTGCATAATATGGGTAATAATGCATGTTATATTGATGATAATAAAAGTAATACGTATATTTATTATAGTTCTAGCGATAATAACTGCATAATATGGGTAATAATGCATGTTATATTGATAATAATATAAGTAATAAGTATAATTATTACAGTTCTAGCGATAATAACTGCATTATATGGGTAATAATGCACGTTATATTGCTAATAATATACGTAATATGTATAATTATTACGGTTCTAGCGTTAATAACTGCATTATATGGGTAATAATGCATGTTATATTGATAATAATATAAGTAATAAGTATAATTATTACAGTTCTAGCGATAATAACTGCATTATATGGGTAATAATGCACGTTATATTGCTAATAATATAAATAATAAGTATAATTATTACAGTTCTAGCGATAATAACTGCATTATATGGGCAATAATGCATGTTATATTGATAATAATATAAGTAATAAGTATAATTATTACAGTTCTAGCGATAATAACTGCATAATATGGGTAATAATGCACGTTATATTGCTAATAATATAAGTAATAAGTATAATTATGACAGTTCTAGCGATAATAACTGCATTATATTGGTAATAATGCATGTTATATTGATAATAATAAAAGTAATAAGTATATTTATTATAGTTCTATCGATAATAACTGCATAATATGGGTAATAATGCATGTTATATTGATGATAATGAAAGTAGTAAGTATATTTATTACAGTTCTAGCGATAATAACTGCATTATATGCGTAATAATGCATGTTATATTGATAATATCGGGAGTAATAACTATAATTATTATAGTTCTAGCGACAATAATAGTACAATATGGCTAATAGTGCATGTTATATTGATAATAATAAAAGTAATAAGTATATATATTACAGTTCAATCGATAATAACTGCATAATATGGGTAATAATGCATGTTATATTGATGATAATAAAAGTAATACGTATATTTATTATAGTTCTAGCGATAATAACTGCATAATATGGGTAATAATGCATGTTATATTGATAATAATATAAGTAATAAGTATAATTATTACAGTTCTAGCGATAATAACTGCATTATATGGGTAATAATGCACGTTATATTGCTAATAATATAAGTAATATGTATAATTATTACGGTTCTAGCGATAATAACTGCATTATATGGGTAATAATGCATGTCGTATTGATAATATCGGGAGTAGTAAATATAATTATTATAGTTCTTGCGATAATAATAGTAAAATATGGCTAATAGTGCATGTTATATTGATAATAATAAAAGTAATAAGTATATTTATTATAGTTCTGTCGATAATAACTGCATAATATGGGTAACAATGCATGTTATATTGAGAATAATATAAGTAATAAGTATAATTATTACAGTTCTAGCGATAATAACTGCATTATATGCGTAATAATGCATGTTATATTGATGATAATGAAAGTAGTAAGTATATTTATTACAGTTCTAGCGATAATAACTGCATTATATGCGTAATAATGCATGTTATATTGATAATATCGGGAGTAATAAGTATAATTATTATAGTTCTAGCGACAATAATAGTAAAATATGGCTAATAGTGCATGTTATATTGATAATAATAAAAGTAATAAGTATATTTATTACAGTTCTATCGATAGAAACTGCATAATATGGGTAATAATGCATGTTATATTGACGATAATAAAAGTAATACGTATATTTATTATAGTTCTAGCGATAATAACTGCATAATATGGGTGATAATGCATGTTATATTGATAATACTAAAAGTAATAAGTATATTTATTATAGTTCTATCGATAATAACTGCATAATATGGGTAATAATGCATGTTATATTGATGATAATGAAAGTAGTAAGTATATTTATTACAGTTCTAGCGATAATAACTGCATTATATGGGTAATAATGCATGTTATATTGATAATATCGGGAGTAATAAGTATAATTACTATATTTCTAGTGATAATAATAGTACAATATGGCTAATAGTGCATGTTATATTGATAATAATAAAAGTAATAAGTATATTTATTACAGTTCTATCGATAATAACTGCATAATATGGGTAATAATGCATGTTATATTGACGATAATAAAAGTAATACGTATATTTATTATAGTTCTAGCGATAATAACTGCATAATATGGGTGATAATGCATGTTATATTGATAATAATAAAAGTAATAAGTATATTTATTATAGTTCTATCGATAATAACTGCATAATATGGGTAATAATGCATGTTATATTGATGATAATGAAAGTAGTAAGTATATTTATTACAGTTCTAGCGATAATAACTGCATTATATGGGTAATAATGCACGTTATATTGCTAATAATATAAATAATAAGTATAATTATTACAGTTCTAGCGATAATAACTGCATTATATGGGCAATAATGCATGTTATATTGATAATAATATAAGTAATAAGTATAATTATTACAGTTCTAGCGATAATAACTGCATAATATGGGTAATAATGCACGTTATATTGCTAATAATATAAGTAATAAGTATAATTATGACAGTTCTAGCGATAATAACTGCATTATATTGGTAATAATGCATGTTATATTGAAAATAATAAAAGTAATAAGTATATTTATTATAGTTCTATCGATAATAACTGCATAATATGGGTAATAATGCATGTTATATTGATGATAATGAAAGTAGTAAGTATATTTATTACAGTTCTAGCGATAATAACTGCATTATATGCGTAATAATGCATGTTATATTGATAATATCGGGAGTAATAACTATAATTATTATAGTTCTAGCGACAATAATAGTACAATATGGCTAATAGTGCATGTTATATTGATAATAATAAAAGTAATAAGTATATATATTACAGTTAAATCGATAATAACTGCATAATATGGGTAATAATGCATGTTATATTGATGATAATAAAAGTAATACGTATATTTATTATAGTTCAAGCGATAATAACTGCATAATATGGGTAATAATGCATGTTATATTGATAATAATATAAGTAATAAGTATAATTATTACAGTTCTAGCGATAATAACTGCATTATATGGGTAATAATGCACGTTATATTGCTAATAATATAAGTAATATGTATAATTATTACGGTTCTAGCGATAATAACTGCATTATATGGGTAATAATGCATGTCGTATTGATAATATCGGGAGTAGTAAATATAATTATTATAGTTCTTGCGATAATAATAGTAAAATATGGCTAATAGTGCATGTTATATTGATAATAATAAAAGTAATAAGTATATTTATTATAGTTCTGTCGATAATAACTGCATAATATGGGTAACAATGCATGTTATATTGAGAATAATATAAGTAATAAGTATAATTATTACAGTTCTAGCGATAATAACTGCATTATATGCGTAATAATGCATGTTATATTGATGATAATGAAAGTAGTAAGTATATTTATTACAGTTCTAGCGATAATAACTGCATTATATGCGTAATAATGCATGTTATATTGATAATATCGGGAGTAATAAGTATAATTATTATAGTTCTAGCGACAATAATAGTAAAATATGGCTAATAGTGCATGTTATATTGATAATAATAAAAGTAATAAGTATATTTATTACAGTTCTATCGATAGAAACTGCATAATATGGGTAATAATGCATGTTATATTGACGATAATAAAAGTAATACGTATATTTATTATAGTTCTAGCGATAATAACTGCATAATATAGGTAATAATGCATGTTATATTTATAATAATATAAGTAATAAGTGTAATTATTACAGTTCTAGCGATAATAACTGCATTATATGGGTAATAATACACGTTATATTGCTAATAATGTAAGTAATAAGTATAATTATTACAGTTCTAGCGATAATCACTGCATTATATGGGTAAAAATGCATGTTATATTGATAATATCGGGAGTAATAAGTATAATTATTATAGTTCTAGCGATAATAATCGTAAAATATGGCTAATAGTGCATGTTATATTGATAATAATAAAAGTAATAAGTATATTTATTACAGTTCTATCGATAATAACTGCATAATATGGGTAATAATGCATGTTATATTGATGATAATAAAAGTAATACGTATATTTATTATAGTTCTAGCGATTATAACTGCATAATATGGGTAATAATGCATGTTATATTGATAATAATATAAGTAATAAGTATAATTATTACAGTTCTAGCGATAATAACTCCATTATATGGGTAATAATGTACGTTATATTGCTAATAATATAAGTAATAAGTATAATTATGACAGTTCTAGCGATAATAACTGCATAATATGGGTAATAATGCACGTTCTATTGCTAATAATATAAGTAATAAGTATAATTATTACAGTTCTAGCGATAATAACTGCATTATATGGGTAATAATGCATGTTATATCGATAATATCGTGTGCAATAAGTATAATTATTATAGTTCTAGCGATATCGACAGTACAATATGGCTAATAGTGAATGTTATATTGATAATAATAAAAGTAATAAGTATATTTATTATAGTTCTATCGATAATAACTGCATAATATGGGTAATAATGCATGTTATATTGATGATAATAAAAGTAATACGTATATTTATTATAGTTTTAGCGATAATAACTGCATAATATGGGTAATAATGCATGTTATATTTATAATAATATAAGTAATAAGTATATTTATTATAGTTCTATCGATAATAACTGCATAATATGGGTAATAATGCATGTTATATTGATGATAATAGAAGTAATACGTATATTTATTATAGTTTTAGCGATAATAACTGCATAATATGGGTAATAATGCATGTTATATTGATAATAATGTAAGTAATAAGTATAATTATTACAGTTCTAGCGATAATAACTGCATTATATGGGTAATAATGCATGTTATATCGATAATATCGTGTGCAATAAGTATAATTATTATAGTTCTAGCGATATCAACAGTACAATATGGCTAATAGTGAATGTTATATTGATAATAATAAAAGTAATAAGTATATTTATTATAGTTCTATCGATAATAACTGCATAATATGGGTAATAATGCATGTTATATTGATGATAATAGAAGTAATACGTATATTTATTATAGTTTTAGCGATAATAACTGCATAATATGGGTAATAATGCATGTTATATTGAGAATAATATAAGTAATAAGTATAATTATTACAGTTCTAGCGATAATAACTGCATAATATGGGTAATAATGCATGTTATATTGATGATAATAAAAGTAATACGTATATTTATTATAGTTCTAGCGATTATAACTGCATAATATGGGTAATAATGCATGTTATATTGATAATAATGTAAGTAATAAGTATAATTATTACAGTTCTAGCGATAATAACTGCATTATATGGGTAATAATGCATGTTATATCGATAATATCGTGTGCAATAAGTATAATTATTATAGTTCTAGCGATATCGACAGTACAATATGGCTAATAGTGAATGTTATATTGATAATAATAAAAGTAATAAGTATATTTATTATAGTTCTATCGATAATAACTGCATAATATGGGTAATAATGCATGTTATATTGATGATAATAAAAGTAATACGTATATTTATTATAGTTTTAGCGATAATAACTGCATAATATGGGTAATAATGCATGTTATATTTATAATAATATAAGTAATAAGTATATTTATTATAGTTCTATCGATAATAACTGCATAACATGGGTAATAATGCATGTTATATTGATGATAATAGAAGTAATACGTATATTTATTATAGTTTTAGCGATAATAACTGCATAATATGGGTAATAATGCATGTTATATTGAGAATAATATAAGTAATAAGTATAATTATTACAGTTCTAGCGATAATAACTGCATAATATGGGTAATAATGCATGTTATATTGATGATAATAAAAGTAATACGTATATTTATTATAGTTCTAGCGATTATAACTGCATAATATGGGTAATAATGCATGTTATATTGATAATAATGTAAGTAATGAGTATAATTATTACAGTTCTAGCGATAATCACTGCATTATGTGGGTAATAATGCATGTTATATTGATAATATCGGGAGTAATAAGTATAATTATTATAGTTCTAGCGATAATAATCGTAAAATATGGCTAATAGTGCATGTTATATTGATAATAATAAAAGTAATAAGTATATTTATTACAGTTCTATCGATAATAACTGCATAATATGGGTAATAATGCATGTTATATTGATGATAATAAAAGTAATACGTATATTTATTATAGTTCTAGCGATTATAACTGCATAATATGGGTAATAATGCATGCTATATTGATAATAATATAAGTAATAAGTATAATTATTACAGTTCTAGCGATAATAACTCCATTATATGGGTAATAATGTACGTTATATTGCTAATAATATAAGTAATAAGTATAATTATGACAGTTCTAGCGATAATAACTGCATTATATGGGTAATAATGCATGTTATATCGATAATATCGTGTGCAATAAGTATAATTATTATAGTTCTAGCGATATCGACAGTACAATATGGCTAATAGTGAATGTTATATTGATAATAATAAAAGTAATAAGTATATTTATTCTAGTTCTATCGATAATAACTGCATAATATGGGTAATAATGCATGTTATATTGATGATAATAAAAGTAATACGTATATTTATTATAGTTTTAGCGATAATAACTGCATAATATGGGTAATAATGCATGTTATATTTATAATAATATAAGTAATAAGTATATTTATTATAGTTCTATCGATAATAACTGCATAATATGGGTAATAATGCATGTTATATTGATGATAATAGAAGTAATACGTATATTTATTATAGTTTTAGCGATAATAACTGCATAATATGGGTAATAATGCATGTTATATTTATAATAATATAAGTAATAAGTGTAATTATTACAGTTCTAGCGATAATAACTGCATTATATGGGTAATAATGCACGTTATATTGCTAATAATGTAAGTAATAAGTATAATTATTACAGTTCTAGCGATAATCACTGCATTATATGGGTAATAATGCATGTTATATTGATAATATCGGGAGTAATAAGTATAATTATTATAGTTTTAGCGATAATAATCGTAAAATATGGCTAATAGTGCATGTTATATTGATAATAATAAAAGTAATAAGTATATTTATTATAGTTCTATCGATAATAACTGCATAATATGGGTAATAATGCATGCTATATTGATGATAATAAAAGTAATACGTATATTTATTATAGTTCTAGCGATAATAACTGCATAATATGGGTAATAATGCATGTTATATTGATAATAATATAAGTAATAGGTATAATTATTACAGTTCTAGCGATAATAACTGCATTATATGGGTAATAATGCACGTTATATTGCTAATAATGTAAGTAATAAGTATAATTATTACAGTTCTAGCGATAATAACTGCATTATATGGGTAATAATGCATGTTATATTGATAATATTGGGAGTAATAAGTATAATTATTATAGTTCTAGCGATAATAATAGTAAAATATGGCTAATAGTGCATGTTATATTGATAATAATAAAAGTAATAAGTATATTTATTACAGTTCTATCGATAACAACTGCATAATATGGGTAATAATGCATGTTATATTGATGATAATAAAAGTAATACGTATATCTATTATAGTTCTAGCGATTATAACTGCATAATATGGGTAATAATGCATGTTATATTGAGAATAATATAAGTAATAAGTATAATTATTACAGTTCTAGCGATAATAACTCCATTATATGGGTAATAATGCACGTTATATTGCTAATAATATAAGTAATAAGTATAATTATTACAGTTCAAGCCATAATAACTGCATAATATGGGTAATAATGCACGTTATATTGCTAATAATATAAGTAATAAGTATAATTATTACAGTTCTAGCGATAATAACTGCATTATATGGGTAATAATGCACGTTATATTGCTAATAATGTAAGTAATAAGTATAATTATTACAGTTCTAGCGATAATAACTGCATTATATCGGTAATAATGCATGTTATATTGATAATATTGGGAGTAATAAGTATAATTATTATAGTTCTAGCGATAATAATAGTAAAATATGGCTAATAGTGCATGTTATATTGATAATAATAAAAGTAATAAGTATATTTATTACAGTTCTATCGATAATAACTGCATAATATGGGTAATAATGCATGTTATATTGATGATAATAAAAGTAATACGTATATTTATTATAGTTCTAGCGATTATAACTGCATAATATGGGTAATAATGCATGTTATATTGATAATAATGTAAGTAATAAGTATAACTATTACAGTTCTAGCGATAATAACTGCATTATATGGGTAATAATGCATGTTATATCGATAATATCGTGTGCAATAAGTATAATTATTATAGTTCTAGCGATATCGACAGTACAATATGGCTAATAGTGAATGTTATATTGATAATAATAAAAGTAATAAGTATATTTATTATAGTTCTATCGATAATAACTGCATAATATGGGTAATAATGCATGTTATATTGATGATAATAAAAGTAATACGTATATTTATTATAGTTTTAGCGATAATAACTGCATAATATGGGTAATAATGCATGTTATATTTATAATAATATTAGTAATAAGTATATTTATTATAGTTCTATCGATAATAACTGCATAATATGGGTAATAATGCATGTTATATTGATGATAATAAAAGTAATACGTATATTTATTATAGTTTTAGCGATAATAACTGCATAATATAGGTAATAATGCATGTTATATTGAGAATAATATAAGTAATAAGTATAATTATTACAGTTCTAGCGATAATAACTGCATAATATGGGTAATAATGCATGTTATATTGATGATAATAAAAGTAATACGTATATTTATTATAGTTCTAGCGATTATAACTGCATAATATGGGTAATAATGCATGTTATATTGATAATAATGTAAGTAATAAGTATAATTATTACAGTTCTAGCGATAATAACTGCATTATATGGGTAATAATGCATGTTATATCGATAATATCGTGTGCAATAAGTATAATTATTATAGTTCTAGCGATATCAACAGTACAATATGGCTAATAGTGAATGTTATATTGATAATAATAAAAGTAATAAGTATATTTATTATAGTTCTATCGATAATAACTGCATAATATGGGTAATAATGCATGTTATATTGATGATAATAAAAGTAATACGTATATTTATTGTAGTTTTAGCGATAATAACTGCATAATATGGGTAATAATGCATGTTATATTTATAATAATATTAGTAATAAGTATATTTATTATAGTTCTATCGATAATAACTGCATAATATGGGTAATAATGCATGTTATATTGATGATAATAAAAGTAATACGTATATTTATTATAGTTTTAGCGATAATAACTGCATAATATAGGTTATAATGCATGTTATATTGATAATAATATAAGTAATAAGTATAATTATTACAGTTCTAGCGATAATAACTGCATTATATGGGTAATAATGCACGTTATATTGCTAATAATATACGTAATATGTATAATTATTACGGTTCTAGCGTTAATAACTGCATTATATGGGTAATAATGCATGTTATATTGATAATAATATAAGTAATAAGTATAATTATTACAGTTCTAGCGATAATAACTGCATTATATGGGTAATAATGCACGTTATATTGCTAATAATATAAATAATAAGTATAATGATTACAGTTCTAGCGATAATAACTGCATTATATGGGCAATAATGCATGTTATATTGATAATAATATAAGTAATAAGTATAATTATTACAGTTCTAGCGATAATAACTGCATAATATGGGTAATAATGCACGTTATATTGCTAATAATATAAGTAATAAGTATAATTATGACAGTTCTAGCGATAATAACTGCATTATATTGGTAATAATGCATGTTATATTGATAATAATAAAAGTAATAAGTATATTTATTATAGTTCTATCGATAATAACTGCATAATATGGGTAATAATGCATGTTATATTGATGATAATGAAAGTAGTAAGTATATTTATTACAGTTCTAGCGATAATAACTGCATTATATGCGTAATAATGCATGTTATATTGATAATATCGGGAGTAATAACTATAATTATTATAGTTCTAGCGACAATAATAGTACAATATGGCTAATAGTGCATGTTATATTGATAATAATAAAAGTAATAAGTATATATATTACAGTTCAATCGATAATAACTGCATAATATGGGTAATAATGCATGTTATATTGATGATAATAAAAGTAATACGTATATTTATTATAGTTCTAGCGATAATAACTGCATAATATGGGTAATAATGCATGTTATATTGATAATAATATAAGTAATAAGTATAATTATTACAGTTCTAGCGATAATAACTGCATTATATGGGTAATAATGCACGTTATATTGCTAATAATATAAGTAATATGTATAATTATTACGGTTCTAGCGATAATAACTGCATTATATGGGTAATAATGCATGTCGTATTGATAATATCGGGAGTAGTAAATATAATTATTATAGTTCTTGCGATAATAATAGTAAAATATGGCTAATAGTGCATGTTATATTGATAATAATAAAAGTAATAAGTATATTTATTATAGTTCTGTCGATAATAACTGCATAATATGGGTAACAATGCATGTTATATTGAGAATAATATAAGTAATAAGTATAATTATTGCAGTTCTAGCGATAATAACTGCATTATATGCGTAATAATGCATGTTATATTGATGATAATGAAAGTAGTAAGTATATTTATTACAGTTCTAGCGATAATAACTGCATTATATGCGTAATAATGCATGTTATATTGATAATATCGGGAGTAATAAGTATAATTATTATAGTTCTAGCGACAATAATAGTAAAATATGGCTAATAGTGCATGTTATATTGATAATAATAAAAGTAATAAGTATATTTATTACAGTTCTATCGATAGAAACTGCATAATATGGGTAATAATGCATGTTATATTGACGATAATAAAAGTAATACGTATATTTATTATAGTTCTAGCGATAATAACTGCATAATATGGGTGATAATGCATGTTATATTGATAATAATAAAAGTAATAAGTATATTTATTATAGTTCTATCGATAATAACTGCATAATATGGGTAATAATGCATGTTATATTGATGATAATGAAAGTAGTAAGTATATTTATTACAGTTCTATCGATAATAACTGCATAATATGGGTAATAATGCATGTTATATTGATGATAATAAAAGTAATACGTATATTTATTATAGTTCTAGCGATAATAACTGCATTATATGGGTAATAATGCATGTTATATTGATAATAATATAAGTAATAAGTATAATTATTACAGTTCTAGCGATAATAACTGCATTATATGGGTAATAATGCACGTTATATTGCTAATAATATAAGTAATATGTATAATTATTACGGTTCTAGCGATAATAACTGCATTATATGGGTAATAATGCATGTCATATTGATAATATCGGGAGTAGTAAATATAATTATTATAGTTCTTGCGATAATAATAGTAAAATATGACTAATAGTGCATGTTCTATTGATAATAATAAAAGTAATAAGTATATTTATTACAGTTCTATCGATAATAACTGCATAATATGGGTAATAATGCATGTCATATTGATAATAATAAAAGTAATAAGTATATTTATTATAGTTCTATCGATAATAACTGCATAATATGCGTAATAATGCATGTTATATTGATGATAATGAAAGTAGTAAGTATATTTATTACAGTTCTATCGATAATAACTGCATAATATGGGTAATAATGCATGTTATATTGATGATAATAAAAGTAATACGTATATTTATTATAGTTCTAGCGATAATAACTGCATAATATGGGTAATAATGCATGTTATATTGATAATAATATAAGTAATAAGTATAATTATTACAGTTCTAGCGATAATAACTGCATTATATGGGTAATAATGCACGTTATATTGCTAATAATATACGTAATATGTATAATTATTACGGTTCTAGCGTTAATAACTGCATTATATGGGTAATAATGCATGTTATATTGATAATAATATAAGTAATAAGTATAATTATTACAGTTCTAGCGATAATAACTGCATTATATGGGTAATAATGCACGTTATATTGCTAATAATATAAATAATAAGTATAATTATTACAGTTCTAGCGATAATAACTGCATTATATGGGCAATAATGCATGTTATATTGATAATAATATAAGTAATAAGTATAATTATTACAGTTCTAGCGATAATAACTGCATAATATGGGTAATAATGCACGTTATATTGCTAATAATATAAGTAATAAGTATAATTATGACAGTTCTAGCGATAATAACTGCATTATATTGGTAATAATGCATGTTATATTGATAATAATAAAAGTAATAAGTATATTTATTATAGTTCTATCGATAATAACTGCATAATATGGGTAATAATGCATGTTATATTGATGATAATGAAAGTAGTAAGTATATTTATTACAGTTCTAGCGATAATAACTGCATTATATGCGTAATAATGCATGTTATATTGATAATATCGGGAGTAATAACTATAATTATTATAGTTCTAGCGACAATAATAGTACAATATGGCTAATAGTGCATGTTATATTGATAATAATAAAAGTAATAAGTATATATATTACAGTTCAATCGATAATAACTGCATAATATGGGTAATAATGCATGTTATATTGATGATAATAAAAGTAATACGTATATTTATTATAGTTCTAGCGATAATAACTGCATAATATGGGTAATAATGCATGTTATATTGATAATAATATAAGTAATAAGTATAATTATTACAGTTCTAGCGATAATAACTGCATTATATGGGTAATAATGCACGTTATATTGCTAATAATATAAGTAATATGTATAATTATTACGGTTCTAGCGATAATAACTGCATTATATGGGTAATAATGCATGTCGTATTGATAATATCGGGAGTAGTAAATATAATTATTATAGTTCTTGCGATAATAATAGTAAAATATGGCTAATAGTGCATGTTATATTGATAATAATAAAAGTAATAAGTATATTTATTATAGTTCTGTCGATAATAACTGCATAATATGGGTAACAATGCATGTTATATTGAGAATAATATAAGTAATAAGTATAATTATTACAGTTCTAGCGATAATAACTGCATTATATGCGTAATAATGCATGTTATATTGATGATAATGAAAGTAGTAAGTATATTTATTACAGTTCTAGCGATAATAACTGCATTATATGCGTAATAATGCATGTTATATTGATAATATCGGGAGTAATAAGTATAATTATTATAGTTCTAGCGACAATAATAGTAAAATATGGCTAATAGTGCATGTTATATTGATAATAATAAAAGTAATAAGTATATTTATTACAGTTCTATCGATAGAAACTGCATAATATGGGTAATAATGCATGTTATATTGACGATAATAAAAGTAATACGTATATTTATTATAGTTCTAGCGATAATAACTGCATAATATGGGTGATAATGCATGTTATATTGATAATAATAAAAGTAATAAGTATATTTATTATAGTTCTATCGATAATAACTGCATAATATGGGTAATAATGCATGTTATATTGATGATAATGAAAGTAGTAAGTATATTTATTACAGTTCTAGCGATAATAACTGCATTATATGGGTAATAATGCATGTTATATTGATAATATCGGGAGTAATAAGTATAATTACTATATTTCTAGTGATAATAATAGTACAATATGGCTAATAGTGCATGTTATATTGATAATAATAAAAGTAATAAGTATATTTATTACAGTTCTATCGATAATAACTGCATAATATGGGTAATAATGCATGTTATATTGACGATAATAAAAGTAATACGTATATTTATTATAGTTCTAGCGATAATAACTGCATAATATGGGTGATAATGCATGTTATATTGATAATAATAAAAGTAATAAGTATATTTATTATAGTTCTATCGATAATAACTGCATAATATGGGTAATAATGCATGTTATATTGATGATAATGAAAGTAGTAAGTATATTTATTACAGTTCTAGCGATAATAACTGCATTATATGGGTAATAATGCACGTTATATTGCTAATAATATAAATAATAAGTATAATTATTACAGTTCTAGCGATAATAACTGCATTATATGGGCAATAATGCATGTTATATTGATAATAATATAAGTAATAAGTATAATTATTACAGTTCTAGCGATAATAACTGCATAATATGGGTAATAATGCACGTTATATTGCTAATAATATAAGTAATAAGTATAATTATGACAGTTCTAGCGATAATAACTGCATTATATTGGTAATAATGCATGTTATATTGATAATAATAAAAGTAATAAGTATATTTATTATAGTTCTATCGATAATAACTGCATAATATGGGTAATAATGCATGTTATATTGATGATAATGAAAGTAGTAAGTATATTTATTACAGTTCTAGCGATAATAACTGCATTATATGCGTAATAATGCATGTTATATTGATAATATCGGGAGTAATAACTATAATTATTATAGTTCTAGCGACAATAATAGTACAATATGGCTAATAGTGCATGTTATATTGATAATAATAAAAGTAATAAGTATATATATTACAGTTCAATCGATAATAACTGCATAATATGGGTAATAATGCATGTTATATTGATGATAATAAAAGTAATACGTATATTTATTATAGTTCTAGCGATAATAACTGCATAATATGGGTAATAATGCATGTTATATTGATAATAATATAAGTAATAAGTATAATTATTACAGTTCTAGCGATAATAACTGCATTATATGGGTAATAATGCACGTTATATTGCTAATAATATAAGTAATATGTATAATTATTACGGTTCTAGCGATAATAACTGCATTATATGGGTAATAATGCATGTCGTATTGATAATATCGGGAGTAGTAAATATAATTATTATAGTTCTTGCGATAATAATAGTAAAATATGGCTAATAGTGCATGTTATATTGATAATAATAAAAGTAATAAGTATATTTATTATAGTTCTGTCGATAATAACTGCATAATATGGGTAACAATGCATGTTATATTGAGAATAATATAAGTAATAAGTATAATTATTACAGTTCTAGCGATAATAACTGCATTATATGCGTAATAATGCATGTTATATTGATGATAATGAAAGTAGTAAGTATATTTATTACAGTTCTAGCGATAATAACTGCATTATATGCGTAATAATGCATGTTATATTGATAATATCGGGAGTAATAAGTATAATTATTATAGTTCTAGCGACAATAATAGTAAAATATGGCTAATAGTGCATGTTATATTGATAATAATAAAAGTAATAAGTATATTTATTACAGTTCTATCGATAGAAACTGCATAATATGGGTAATAATGCATGTTATATTGACGATAATAAAAGTAATACGTATATTTATTATAGTTCTAGCGATAATAACTGCATAATATAGGTAATAATGCATGTTATATTTATAATAATATAAGTAATAAGTGTAATTATTACAGTTCTAGCGATAATAACTGCATTATATGGGTAATAATACACGTTATAATGCTAATAATGTAAGTAATAAGTATAATTATTACAGTTTCTAGCGATAATCACTGCATTATATGGGCTAAAAATGCATGTTATATTGATAATATCGGGAGTAATAAGTATAATTATTATAGTTCTAGCGATAATAATCGTAAAATATGGCTAATAGTGCATGTTATATTGATAATAATAAAAGTAATAAGTATATTTATTACAGTTCTATCGATAATAACTGCATAATATGGGTAATAATGCATGTTATATTGATGATAATAAAAGTAATACGTATATTTATTATAGTTCTAGCGATTATAACTGCATAATATGGGTAATAATGCATGTTATATTGATAATAATATAAGTAATAAGTATAATTATTACAGTTCTAGCGATAATAACTCCATTATATGGGTAATAATGTACGTTATATTGCTAATAATATAAGTAATAAGTATAATTATGACAGTTCTAGCGATAATAACTGCATAATATGGGTAATAATGCACGTTCTATTGCTAATAATATAAGTAATAAGTATAATTATTACAGTTCTAGCGATAATAACTGCATTATATGGGTAATAATGCATGTTATATCGATAATATCGTGTGCAATAAGTATAATTATTATAGTTCTAGCGATATCGACAGTACAATATGGCTAATAGTGAATGTTATATTGATAATAATAAAAGTAATAAGTATATTTATTATAGTTCTATCGATAATAACTGCATAATATGGGTAATAATGCATGTTATATTGATGATAATAAAAGTAATACGTATATTTATTATAGTTTTAGCGATAATAACTGCATAATATGGGTAATAATGCATGTTATATTTATAATAATATAAGTAATAAGTATATTTATTATAGTTCTATCGATAATAACTGCATAATATGGGTAATAATGCATGTTATATTGATGATAATAGAAGTAATACGTATATTTATTATAGTTTTAGCGATAATAACTGCATAATATGGGTAATAATGCATGTTATATTGATAATAATGTAAGTAATAAGTATAATTATTACAGTTCTAGCGATAATAACTGCATTATATGGGTAATAATGCATGTTATATCGATAATATCGTGTGCAATAAGTATAATTATTATAGTTCTAGCGATATCAACAGTACAATATGGCTAATAGTGAATGTTATATTGATAATAATAAAAGTAATAAGTATATTTATTATAGTTCTATCGATAATAACTGCATAATATGGGTAATAATGCATGTTATATTGATGATAATAGAAGTAATACGTATATTTATTATAGTTTTAGCGATAATAACTGCATAATATGGGTAATAATGCATGTTATATTGAGAATAATATAAGTAATAAGTATAATTATTACAGTTCTAGCGATAATAACTGCATAATATGGGTAATAATGCATGTTATATTGATGATAATAGAAGTAATACGTATATTTATTATAGTTTTAGCGATAATAACTGCATAATATGGGTAATAATGCATGTTATATTGATAATAATGTAAGTAATAAGTATAATTATTACAGTTCTAGCGATAATAACTGCATTATATGGGTAATAATGCATGTTATATCGATAATATCGTGTGCAATAAGTATAATTATTATAGTTCTAGCGATATCGACAGTACAATATGGCTAATAGTGAATGTTATATTGATAATAATAAAAGTAATAAGTATATTTATTATAGTTCTATCGATAATAACTGCATAATATGGGTAATAATGCATGTTATATTGATGATAATAAAAGTAATACGTATATTTATTATAGTTTTAGCGATAATAACTGCATAATATGGGTAATAATGCATGTTATATTTATAATAATATAAGTAATAAGTATATTTATTATAGTTCTATCGATAATAACTGCATAACATGGGTAATAATGCATGTTATATTGATGATAATAGAAGTAATACGTATATTTATTATAGTTTTAGCGATAATAACTGCATAATATGGGTAATAATGCATGTTATATTGAGAATAATATAAGTAATAAGTATAATTATTACAGTTCTAGCGATAATAACTGCATAATATGGGTAATAATGCATGTTATATTGATGATAATAAAAGTAATACGTATATTTATTATAGTTCTAGCGATTATAACTGCATAATATGGGTAATAATGCATGTTATATTGATAATAATGTAAGTAATGAGTATAATTATTACAGTTCTAGCGATAATAACTGCATTATATGGGTAATAATGCATGTTATATCGATAATATCGTGTGCAATAAGTATAATTATTATAGTTCTAGCGATATCAACAGTACAATATGGCTAATAGTGAATGTTATATTGATAATAATAAAAGTAATAAGTATATTTATTATAGTTCTATCGATAATAACTACATAATATGGGTAATAATGCATGTTATATTGATGATAATAAAAGTAATACGTATATTTATTGTAGTTTTAGCGATAATAACTGCATAATATGGGTAATAATGCATGTTATATTTATAATAATATTAGTAATAAGTATATTTATTATAGTTCTATCGATAATAACTGCATAATATGGGTAATATTGCATGTTATATTGATGATAATAAAAGTAATACGTATATTTATTATAGTTTTAGCGATAATAACTGCATAATATAGGTAATAATGCATGTTATATTTATAATAATATAAGTAATAAGTGTAATTATTACAGTTCTAGCGATAATAACTGCATTATATGGGTAATAATACACGTTATATTGCTAATAATGTAAGTAATAAGTATAATTATTACAGTTCTAGCGATAATCACTGCATTATATGGGTAAAAATGCATGTTATATTGATAATATCGGGAGTAATAAGTATAATTATTATAGTTCTAGCGATAATAATCGTAAAATATGGCTAATAGTGCATGTTATATTGATAATAATAAAAGTAATAAGTATATTTATTACAGTTCTATCGATAATAACTGCATAATATGGGTAATAATGCATGTTATATTGATGATAATAAAAGTAATACGTATATTTATTATAGTTCTAGCGATTATAACTGCATAATATGGGTAATAATGCATGTTATATTTATAATAATATTAGTAATAAGTATATTTATTATAGTTCTATCGATAATAACTGCATAATATGGGTAATAATGCATGTTATATTGATGATAATAAAAGTAATACGTATATTTATTATAGTTTTAGCGATAATAACTGCATAATATAGGTAATAATGCATGTTATATTTATAATAATATAAGTAATAAGTGTAATTATTACAGTTCTAGCGATAATAACTGCATTATATGGGTAATAATACACGTTATATTGCTAATAATGTAAGTAATAAGTATAATTATTACAGTTCTAGCGATAATCACTGCATTATATGGGTAAAAATGCATGTTATATTGATAATATCGGGAGTAATAAGTATAATTATTATAGTTCTAGCGATAATAATCGTAAAATATGGCTAATAGTGCATGTTATATTGATAATAATAAAAGTAATAAGTATATTTATTATAGTTCTATCGATAATAACTGCATAATATGGGTAATAATGCATGTTATATTGATGATAATAAAAGTAATACGTATATTTATTATAGTTTTAGCGATAATAACTGCATAATATGGGTAATAATGCATGTTATATTGATAATATCGGGAGTAATAAGTATAATTATTATAGTTCTATCGATAATAATAGTAAAATATGGCTAATAGTGCATGTTATATTGATAATAATAAAAGTAATAAGTATATTTATTATAGTTCTATCGATTATAACTGCATAATATGGGTAATAATGCATGTTATATTGATGATAATAAAAGTAGTAAGTATATTTATTATATTTCTAGCGATTATAACTGCATAATATGGGTAATAATGCATGTTATATTGAGAACAATATAAGTAATAAGTATAATTATTACAGTTCTAGCGATAATAACTGCATTATATGGGTAATAATGCATGTTATATTGATAATATTGGGAGTAATAAGTATAATTATTATAGTTCTAGCGATAATAACTGCATGATATGGGTAATAATGGATGTTATATTGATAATATCGGGAGTAATAAGTATAATTATTACAGTTCTAGCGATAATACTAGTAAAATATGGCTAAGAGTGCCTGTTATATTGATAATAATAAAAGTAATAAGTATATTTATTATACTTCTGTCGATAATAACTGCATAATATGGGTAATAATGCATGTTATATTGATGATAATAAAAGTAGTAAGTATATTTATTATATTTCTAGCGATTATAACTGCATAATATGGGTAATAATGCATGTTACATTGAGAATAATATAAGTAATAAGTATAATTATTACAGTTCTAGCGATAATAACTGCATTATATGGGTAATAATGCATGTTATATTGATAATATTGCGAGTAATAAGTATAATTATTATAGTTCTAGCGATAATAACTGCATGATATGGGTAATAATGGATGTTATATTGATAATATCGGGAGTAATAAGTATAATTATTACAGTTCTAGCGATAATACTAGTAAAATATGGCTAAGAGTGCTTGTTATATTGATAATAATAAAAGTAATAAGTATATTTATTATACTTCTGTCGATAATAACTGCATAATATGGGTAATAATGCATGTTATATTTATAATAATATAAGTAATAAGTATAATTATTACAGTTCTAGCGATAATAACTGCATTATATGGGTAATAATGCACGTTATATTGCTAATAATGTAAATAATAAGTATAATTATTACAGTTCTAGCGATAATAACTGCATTATATGGGTAATAATGCATGTTATATTGATAATATTGGGAGTAATAAGTATAATTATTATAGTTCTAGCGATAATAATAGTAAAATATGGCTAATAGTGCATGTTATATTGATAATAATAAAAGTAATAAGTATATTTATTACAGATCTATCGATAATAACTGCATAATATGGGTAATAATGCATGTTATATTGATGATAATAAAAGTAATACGTATATTTATTATAGTTCTAGCGATAATAACTGCATAATATGGGTAATAATGCATGTTATATTGATAATAATATAAGTAATAAGTATAATTATTACAGTTCTAGCGATAATAACTGCATAATATGGGTAATAATGCACGTTCTATTGCTAATAATATAAGTAATAAGTATAATTATTACAGTTCTAGCGATAATAACTGCATTATATGGGTAATAATGCATGTTATATCGATAATATCGTGTGCAATAAGTATAATTATTATAGTTCTAGCGATATCGACAGTACAATATGGCTAATAGTGAATGTTATATTGAAAATAATAAAAGTAATAAGTATATTTATTATAGTTCTATCGATAATAACTGCATAATATGGGTAATAATGCATGTTATATTGATGATAATAAAAGTAATACGTATATTTATTATAGTTTTAGCGATAATAACTGCATAATATGGGTAATAATGCATGTTATATTTATAATAATATAAGTAATAAGTGTAATTATTACAGTTCTAGCGATAATAACTGCATTATATGGGTAATAATGCACGTTATATTGCTAATAATGTAAGTAATAAGTATAATTATTACAGTTCTAGCGATAATCACTGCATTATGTGGGTAATAATGCATGTTATATTGATAATATCGGGAGTAATAAGTATAATTATTATAGTTCTAGCGATAATAATCGTAAAATATGGCTAATAGTGCATGTTATATTGATAATAATAAAAGTAATAAGTATATTTATTACAGTTCTATCGATAATAACTGCATAATATGGGTAATAATGCATGTTATATTGATGATAATAAAAGTAATACGTATATTTATTATAGTTCTAGCGATTATAACTGCATAATATGGGTAATAATGCATGCTATATTGATAATAATATAAGTAATAAGTATAATTATTACAGTTCTAGCGATAATAACTCCATTATATGGGTAATAATGTACGTTATATTGCTAATAATATAAGTAATAAGTATAATTATGACAGTTCTAGCGATAATAACTGCATAATATGGGTAATAATGCACGTTCTATTGCTAATAATATAAGTAATAAGTATAATTATTACAGTTCTAGCGATAATAACTGCATTATATGGGTAATAATGCATGTTATATCGATAATATCGTGTGCAATAAGTATAATTATTATAGTTCTAGCGATATCGACAGTACAATATGGCTAATAGTGAATGTTATATTGATAATAATAAAAGTAATAAGTATATTTATTCTAGTTCTATCGATAATAACTGCATAATATGGGTAATAATGCATGTTATATTGATGATAATAAAAGTAATACGTATATTTATTATAGTTTTAGCGATAATAACTGCATAATATGGGTAGTAATGCATGTTATATTTATAATAATGTAAGTAATAAGTATATTTATTATAGTTCTATCGATAATAACTGCATAATATGGGTAATAATGCATGTTATATTGATGATAATAGAAGTAATACGTATATTTATTATAGTTTTAGCGATAATAACTGCATAATATGGGTAATAATGCATGTTATATTTATAATAATATAAGTAATAAGTGTAATTATTACAGTTCTAGCGATAATAACTGCATTATATGGGTAATAATGCACGTTATATTGCTAATAATGTAAGTAATAAGTATAATTATTACAGTTCTAGCGATAATCACTGCATTATATGGGTAATAATGCATGTTATATTGATAATATCGGGAGTAATAAGTATAATTATTATAGTTCTAGCGATAATAATCGTAAAATATGGCTAATAGTGCATGTTATATTGATAATAATAAAAGTAATAAGTATATTTATTATAGTTCTATCGATAATAACTGCATAATATGGGTAATAATGCATGCTATATTGATGATAATAAAAGTAATACGTATATTTATTATAGTTCTAGCGATAATAACTGCATAATATGGGTAATAATGCATGTTATATTGATAATAATATAAGTAATAGGTATAATTATTACAGTTCTAGCGATAATAACTGCATTATATGGGTAATAATGCACGTTATATTGCTAATAATGTAAGTAATAAGTATAATTATTACAGTTCTAGCGATAATAACTGCATTATATGGGTAATAATGCATGTTATATTGATAATATTGGGAGTAATAAGTATAATTATTATAGTTCTAGCGATAATAATAGTAAAATATGGCTAATAGTGCATGTTATATTGATAATAATAAAAGTAATAAGTATATTTATTACAGTTCTATCGATAACAACTGCATAATATGGGTAATAATGCATGTTATATTGATGATAATAAAAGTAATACGTATATCTATTATAGTTCTAGCGATTATAACTGCATAATATGGGTAATAATGCATGTTATATTGAGAATAATATAAGTAATAAGTATAATTATTACAGTTCTAGCGATAATAACTCCATTATATGGGTAATAATGCACGTTATATTGCTAATAATATAAGTAATAAGTATAATTATTACAGTTCAAGCCATAATAACTGCATAATATGGGTAATAATGCACGTTATATTGCTAATAACATAAGTAATAAGTATAATTATTACAGTTCTAGCGATAATAACTGCATTATATGGGTAATAATGCACGTTATATTGCTAATAATGTAAGTAATAAGTATAATTATTACAGTTCTAGCGATAATAACTGCATTATATCGGTAATAATGCATGTTATATTTATAATATTGGGAGTAATAAGTATAATTATTATAGTTCTAGCGATAATAATAGTAAAATATGGCTAATAGTGCATGTTATATTGATAATAATAAAAGTAATAAGTATATTTATTACAGTTCTATCGATAATAACTGCATAATATGGGTAATAATGCATGTTATATTGATGATAATAAAAGTAATACGTATATTTATTATAGTTCTAGCGATTATAACTGCATAATATGGGTAATAATGCATGTTATATTGATAATAATGTAAGTAATAACTATAATTATTACAGTTCTAGCGATAATAACTGCATTATATGGGTAGTAATGCATGTTATATCGATAATATCGTGTGCAATAAGTATAATTATTATAGTTCTAGCGATATCAACAGTACAATATGGCTAATAGTGAATGTTATATTGATAATAATAAAAGTAATAAGTATATTTATTATAGTTCTATCGATAATAACTGCATAATATGGGTAATAATGCATGTTATATTGATGATAATAAAAGTAATACGTATATTTATTATAGTTTTAGCGATAATAACTGCATAATATGGGTAATAATGCATGTTATATTTATAATAATATTAGTAATAAGTATATTTATTATAGTTCTATCGATAATAACTGCATAATATGGGTAATAATGCATGTTATATTGATGATAATAAAAGTAATACGTATATTTATTATAGTTTTAGCGATAATAACTGCATAATATAGGTAATAATGCATGTTATATTTATAATAATATAAGTAATAAGTATAATTATTACAGTTCTAGCGATAATAACTGCATAATATGGGTAATAATGCATGTTATATTGATGATAATAAAAGTAATACGTATATTTATTATAGTTCTAGCGATTATAACTGCATAATATGGGTAATAATGCATGTTATATTGATAATAATGTAAGTAATAAGTATAATTATTACAGTTCTAGCGATAATAACTGCATTATATGGGTAATAATGCATGTTATATCGATAATATCGTGTGCAATAAGTATAATTATTATAGTTCTAGCGATATCAACAGTACAATATGGCTAATAGTGAATGTTATATTGATAATAATAAAAGTAATAAGTATATTTATTATAGTTCTATCGATAATAACTGCATAATATGGGTAATAATGCATGTTATATTGATGATAATAAAAGTAATACGTATATTTATTGTAGTTTTAGCGATAATAACTGCATAATATGGGTAATAATGCATGTTATATTTATAATAATATTAGTAATAAGTATATTTATTATAGTTCTATCGATAATAACTGCATAATATGGGTAATAATGCATGTTATATTGATGATAATAAAAGTAATACGTATATTTATTATAGTTTTAGCGATAATAACTGCATAATATAGGTAATAATGCATGTTATATTTATAATAATATAAGTAATAAGTGTAATTATTACAGTTCTAGCGATAATAACTGCATTATATGGGTAATAATACACGTTATATTGCTAATAATGTAAGTAATAAGTATAATTATTACAGTTCTAGCGATAATCACTGCATTATATGGGTAAAAATGCATGTTATATTGATAATATCGGGAGTAATAAGTATAATTATTATAGTTCTAGCGATAATAATCGTAAAATATGGCTAATAGTGCATGTTATATTGATAATAATAAAAGTAATAAGTATATTTATTATAGTTCTATCGATAATAACTGCATAATATGGGTAATAATGCATGTTATATTGATGATAATAAAAGTAATACGTATATTTATTATAGTTTTAGCGATAATAACTGCATAATATGGGTAATAATGCATGTTATATTGATAATATCGGGAGTAATAAGTATAATTATTATAGTTCTATCGATAATAATAGTAAAATATGGCTAATAGTGCATGTTATATTGATAATAATAAAAGTAATAAGTATATTTATTATAGTTCTATCGATTATAACTGCATAATATGGGTAATAATGCATGTTATATTGATGATAATAAAAGTAGTAAGTATATTTATTATATTTCTAGCGATTATAACTGCATAATATGGGTAATAATGCATGTTATATTGAGAACAATATAAGTAATAAGTATAATTATTACAGTTCTAGCGATAATAACTGCATTATATGGGTAATAATGCATGTTATATTGATAATATTGGGAGTAATAAGTATAATTATTATAGTTCTAGCGATAATAACTGCATGATATGGGTAATAATGGATGTTATATTGATAATATCGGGAGTAATAAGTATAATTATTACAGTTCTAGCGATAATACTAGTAAAATATGGCTAAGAGTGCCTGTTATATTGATAATAATAAAAGTAATAAGTATATTTATTATACTTCTGTCGATAATAACTGCATAATATGGGTAATAATGCATGTTATATTGATGATAATAAAAGTAATACGTATATTTATTATAGTTTTAGCGATAATAACTGCATAATATGGGTAGTAATGCATGTTATATTTATAATAATGTAAGTAATAAGTATATTTATTATAGTTCTATCGATAATAACTGCATAATATGGGTAATAATGCATGTTATATTGATGATAATAGAAGTAATACGTATATTTATTATAGTTTTAGCGATAATAACTGCATAATATAGGTAATAATGCATGTTATATTTATAATAATATAAGTAATAAGTGTAATTATTACAGTTCTAGCGATAATAACTGCATTATATGGGTAATAATACACGTTATATTGCTAATAATGTAAGTAATAAGTATAATTATTACAGTTCTAGCGATAATCACTGCATTATATGGGTAAAAATGCATGTTATATTGATAATATCGGGAGTAATAAGTATAATTATTATAGTTCTAGCGATAATAATCGTAAAATATGGCTAATAGTGCATGTTATATTGATAATAATAAAAGTAATAAGTATATTTATTATAGTTCTATCGATAATAACTGCATAATATGGGTAATAATGCATGTTATATTGATGATAATAAAAGTAATACGTATATTTATTATAGTTTTAGCGATAATAACTGCATAATATGGGTAATAATGCATGTTATATTGATAATATCGGGAGTAATAAGTATAATTATTATAGTTCTATCGATAATAATAGTAAAATATGGCTAATAGTGCATGTTATATTGATAATAATAAAAGTAATAAGTATATTTATTATAGTTCTATCGATTATAACTGCATAATATGGGTAATAATGCATGTTATATTGATGATAATAAAAGTAGTAAGTATATTTATTATATTTCTAGCGATTATAACTGCATAATATGGGTAATAATGCATGTTATATTGAGAACAATATAAGTAATAAGTATAATTATTACAGTTCTAGCGATAATAACTGCATTATATGGGTAATAATGCATGTTATATTGATAATATTGGGAGTAATAAGTATAATTATTATAGTTCTAGCGATAATAACTGCATGATATGGGTAATAATGGATGTTATATTGATAATATCGGGAGTAATAAGTATAATTATTACAGTTCTAGCGATAATACTAGTAAAATATGGCTAAGAGTGCCTGTTATATTGATAATAATAAAAGTAATAAGTATATTTATTATACTTCTGTCGATAATAACTGCATAATATGGGTAATAATGCATGTTATATTGATGATAATAAAAGTAATACGTATATTTATTATAGTTTTAGCGATAATAACTGCATAATATGGGTAGTAATGCATGTTATATTTATAATAATGTAAGTAATAAGTATATTTATTATAGTTCTATCGATAATAACTGCATAATATGGGTAATAATGCATGTTATATTGATGATAATAGAAGTAATACGTATATTTATTATAGTTTTAGCGATAATAACTGCATAATATGGGTAATAATGCATGTTATATTTATAATAATATAAGTAATAAGTGTAATTATTACAGTTCTAGCGATAATAACTGCATTATATGGGTAATAATGCACGTTATATTGCTAATAATGTAAGTAATAAGTATAATTATTACAGTTCTAGCGATAATCACTGCATTATATGGGTAATAATGCATGTTATATTGATAATATCGGGAGTAATAAGTATAATTATTATAGTTCTAGCGATAATAATCGTAAAATATGGCTAATAGTGCATGTTATATTGATAATAATAAAAGTAATAAGTATATTTATTATAGTTCTATCGATAATAACTGCATAATATGGGTAATAATGCATGCTATATTGATGATAATAAAAGTAATACGTATATTTATTATAGTTCTAGCGATAATAACTGCATAATATGGGTAATAATGCATGTTATATTGATAATAATATAAGTAATAGGTATAATTATTACAGTTCTAGCGATAATAACTGCATTATATGGGTAATAATGCACGTTATATTGCTAATAATGTAAGTAATAAGTATAATTATTACAGTTCTAGCGATAATAACTGCATTATATGGGTAATAATGCATGTTATATTGATAATATTGGGAGTAATAAGTATAATTATTATAGTTCTAGCGATAATAATAGTAAAATATGGCTAATAGTGCATGTTATATTGATAATAATAAAAGTAATAAGTATATTTATTACAGTTCTATCGATAACAACTGCATAATATGGGTAATAATGCATGTTATATTGATGATAATAAAAGTAATACGTATATCTATTATAGTTCTAGCGATTATAACTGCATAATATGGGTAATAATGCATGTTATATTGAGAATAATATAAGTAATAAGTATAATTATTACAGTTCTAGCGATAATAACTCCATTATATGGGTAATAATGCACGTTATATTGCTAATAATATAAGTAATAAGTATAATTATTACAGTTCAAGCCATAATAACTGCATAATATGGGTAATAATGCACGTTATATTGCTAATAATATAAGTAATAAGTATAATTATTACAGTTCTAGCGATAATAACTGCATTATATGGGTAATAATGCACGTTATATTGCTAATAATGTAAGTAATAAGTATAATTATTACAGTTCTAGCGATAATAACTGCATTATATCGGTAATAATGCATGTTATATTTATAATATTGGGAGTAATAAGTATAATTATTATAGTTCTAGCGATAATAATAGTAAAATATGGCTAATAGTGCATGTTATATTGATAATAATAAAAGTAATAAGTATATTTATTACAGTTCTATCGATAATAACTGCATAATATGGGTAATAATGCATGTTATATTGATGATAATAAAAGTAATACGTATATTTATTATAGTTCTAGCGATTATAACTGCATAATATGGGTAATAATGCATGTTATATTGATAATAATGTAAGTAATAACTATAATTATTACAGTTCTAGCGATAATAACTGCATTATATGGGTAATAATGCATGTTATATCGATAATATCGTGTGCAATAAGTATAATTATTATAGTTCTAGCGATATCAACAGTACAATATGGCTAATAGTGAATGTTATATTGATAATAATAAAAGTAATAAGTATATTTATTATAGTTCTATCGATAATAACTGCATAATATGGGTAATAATGCATGTTATATTGATGATAATAAAAGTAATACGTATATTTATTATAGTTTTAGCGATAATAACTGCATAATATGGGTAATAATGCATGTTATATTTATAATAATATTAGTAATAAGTATATTTATTATAGTTCTATCGATAATAACTGCATAATATGGGTAATAATGCATGTTATATTGATGATAATAAAAGTAATACGTATATTTATTATAGTTTTAGCGATAATAACTGCATAATATAGGTAATAATGCATGTTATATTTATAATAATATAAGTAATAAGTATAATTATTACAGTTCTAGCGATAATAACTGCATAATATGGGTAATAATGCATGTTATATTGATGATAATAAAAGTAATACGTATATTTATTATAGTTCTAGCGATTATAACTGCATAATATGGGTAATAATGCATGTTATATTGATAATAATGTAAGTAATAAGTATAATTATTACAGTTCTAGCGATAATAACTGCATTATATGGGTAATAATGCATGTTATATCGATAATATCGTGTGCAATAAGTATAATTATTATAGTTCTAGCGATATCAACAGTACAATATGGCTAATAGTGAATGTTATATTGATAATAATAAAAGTAATAAGTATATTTATTATAGTTCTATCGATAATAACTGCATAATATGGGTAATAATGCATGTTATATTGATGATAATAAAAGTAATACGTATATTTATTGTAGTTTTAGCGATAATAACTGCATAATATGGGTAATAATGCATGTTATATTTATAATAATATTAGTAATAAGTATATTTATTATAGTTCTATCGATAATAACTGCATAATATGGGTAATAATGCATGTTATATTGATGATAATAAAAGTAATACGTATATTTATTATAGTTTTAGCGATAATAACTGCATAATATAGGTAATAATGCAAGTTATATTTATAATAATATAAGTAATAAGTGTAATTATTACAGTTCTAGCGATAATAACTGCATTATATGGGTAATAATACACGTTATATTGCTAATAATGTAAGTAATAAGTATAATTATTACAGTTCTAGCGATAATCACTGCATTATATGGGTAAAAATGCATGTTATATTGATAATATCGGGAGTAATAAGTATAATTATTATAGTTCTAGCGATAATAATCGTAAAATATGGCTAATAGTGCATGTTATATTGATAATAATAAAAGTAATAAGTATATTTATTATAGTTCTATCGATAATAACTGCATAATATGGGTAATAATGCATGTTATATTGATGATAATAAAAGTAATACGTATATTTATTATAGTTTTAGCGATAATAACTGCATAATATGGGTAATAATGCATGTTATATTGATAATATCGGGAGTAATAAGTATAATTATTATAGTTCTATCGATAATAATAGTAAAATATGGCTAATAGTGCATGTTATATTGATAATAATAAAAGTAATAAGTATATTTATTATAGTTCTATCGATTATAACTGCATAATATGGGTAATAATGCATGTTATATTGATGATAATAAAAGTAGTAAGTATATTTATTATATTTCTAGCGATTATAACTGCATAATATGGGTAATAATGCATGTTATATTGAGAATAATATAAGTAATAAGTATCATTATTACAGTTCTAGCGATAATAACTGCATTATATGGGTAATAATGCATGTTATATTGATAATATTGGGAGTAATAAGTATAATTATTATAGTTCTAGCGATAGTAACTGCATGATATGGGTAATAATGGATGTTATATTGATAATATCGGGAGTAATAAGTATAATTATTACAGTTCTAGCGATAATACTAGTAAAATATGGCTAAGAGTGCCTGTTATATTGATAATAATAAAAGTAATAAGTATATTTATTATACTTCTGTCGATAATAACTGCATAAAATGGGTAATAATGCATGTTATATTGGTGATAATAAAAGTAGTAAGTATATTTATTATATTTCTAGCGATTATAACTGCATAATATGGGTAATAATGCATGTTACATTGAGAATAATATAAGTAATAAGTATAATTATTACAGTTCTAGCGATAATAACTGCATTATATGGGTAATAATGCATGTTATATTGATAATATTGCGAGTAATAAGTATAATTATTATAGTTCTAGCGATAATAACTGCATGATATGGGTAATAATGGATGTTATATTGATAATATCGGGAGTAATAAGTATAATTATTACAGTTCTAGCGATAATACTAGTAAAATATGGCTAAGAGTGCCTGTTATATTGATAATAATAAAAGTAATAAGTATATTTATTATACTTCTGTCGATAATAACTGCATAATATGGGTAATAATGCATGTTATATTTATAATAATATAAGTAATAAGTATAATTATTACAGTTCTAGCGATAATAACTGCATTATATGGGTAATAATGCACGTTATATTGCTAATAATGTAAATAATAAGTATAATTATTACAGTTCTAGCGATAATAACTGCATTATATGGGTAATAATGCATGTTATATTGATAATATTGGGAGTAATAAGTATAATTATTATAGTTCTAGCGATAATAATAGTAAAATATGGCTAATAGTGCATGTTATATTGATAATAATAAAAGTAATAAGTATATTTATTACAGATCTATCGATAATAACTGCATAATATGGGTAATAATGCATGTTATATTGATGATAATAAAAGTAATACGTATATTTATTATAGTTCTAGCGATAATAACTGCATAATATGGGTAATAATGCATGTTATATTGATAATAATATAAGTAATAAGTATAATTATTACAGTTCTAGCGATAATAACTGCATAATATGGGTAATAATGCACGTTCTATTGCTAATAATATAAGTAATAAGTATAATTATTACAGTTCTAGCGATAATAACTGCATTATATGGGTAATAATGCATGTTATATCGATAATATCGTGTGCAATAAGTATAATTATTATAGTTCTAGCGATATCGACAGTACAATATGGCTAATAGTGAATGTTATATTGAAAATAATAAAAGTAATAAGTATATTTATTATAGTTCTATCGATAATAACTGCATAATATGGGTAATAATGCATGTTATATTGATGATAATAAAAGTAATACGTATATTTATTATAGTTTTAGCGATAATAACTGCATAATATGGGTAATAATGCATGTTATATTTATAATAATATAAGTAATAAGTGTAATTATTACAGTTCTAGCGATAATAACTGCATTATATGGGTAATAATGCACGTTATATTGCTAATAATGTAAGTAATAAGTATAATTATTACAGTTCTAGCGATAATCACTGCATTATGTGGGTAATAATGCATGTTATATTGATAATATCGGGAGTAATAAGTATAATTATTATAGTTCTAGCGATAATAATCGTAAAATATGGCTAATAGTGCATGTTATATTGATAATAATAAAAGTAATAAGTATATTTATTACAGTTCTATCGATAATAACTGCATAATATGGGTAATAATGCATGTTATATTGATGATAATAAAAGTAATACGTATATTTATTATAGTTCTAGCGATTATAACTGCATAATATGGGTAATAATGCATGTTATATTGATAATAATATAAGTAATAAGTATAATTATTACAGTTCTAGCGATAATAACTCCATTATATGGGTAATAATGTACGTTATATTGCTAATAATATAAGTAATAAGTATAATTATGACAGTTCTAGCGATAATAACTGCATAATATGGGTAATAATGCACGTTCTATTGCTAATAATATAAGTAATAAGTATAATTATTACAGTTCTAGCGATAATAGCTGCATTATATGGGTAATAATGCATGTTATATCGATAATATCGTGTGCAATAAGTATAATTATTATAGTTCTAGCGATATCGACAGTACAATATGGCTAATAGTGAATGTTATATTGATAATAATAAAAGTAATAAGTATATTTATTCTAGTTCTATCGATAATAACTGCATAATATGGGTAATAATGCATGTTATATTGATGATAATAAAAGTAATACGTATATTTATTATAGTTTTAGCGATAATAACTGCATAATATGGGTAATAATGCATGTTATATTTATAATAATATAAGTAATAAGTATATTTATTATAGTTCTATCGATAATAACTGCATAATATGGGTAATAATGCATGTTATATTGATGATAATAGAAGTAATACGTATATTTATTATAGTTTTAGCGATAATAACTGCATAATATGGGTAATAATGCATGTTATATTTATAATAATATAAGTAATAAGTGTAATTATTACAGTTCTAGCGATAATAACTGCATTATATGGGTAATAATGCACGTTATATTGCTAATAATGTAAGTAATAAGTATAATTATTACAGTTCTAGCGATAATCACTGCATTATATGGGTAATAATGCATGTTATATTGATAATATCGGGAGTAATAAGTATAATTATTATAGTTCTAGCGATAATAATCGTAAAATATGGCTAATAGTGCATGTTATATTGCTAATAATATAAGTAATAAGTATAATTATTACAGTTCAAGCCATAATAACTGCATAATATGGGTAATAATGCACGTTATATTGCTAATAATATAAGTAATAAGTATAATTATTACAGTTCTAGCGATAATAACTGCATTATATGGGTAATAATGCACGTTATATTGCTAATAATGTAAGTAATAAGTATAATTATTACAGTTCTAGCGATAATAACTGCATTATATGGGTAATAATGCATGTTATATTGATAATATTGGGAGTAATAAGTATAATTATTATAGTTCTAGCGATAATAATAGTAAAATATGGCTAATAGTGCACGTTATATTGCTAATAATATAAGTAATAAGTATAATTATTACAGTTCAAGCCATAATAACTGCATAATATGGGTAATAATGCACGTTATATTGCTAATAATATAAGTAATAAGTATAATTATTACAGTTCTAGCGATAATAACTGCATTATATGGGTAATAATGCACGTTATATTGCTAATAATGTAAGTAATAAGTATAATTATTACAGTTCTAGCGATAATAACTGCATTATATGGGTAATAATGCATGTTATATCGATAATATCGTGTGCAATAAGTATAATTATTATAGTTCTAGCGATATCAACAGTACAATATGGCTAATAGTGAATGTTATATTGATAATAATAAAAGTAATAAGTATATTTATTATAGTTCTATCGATAATAACTGCATAATATGGGTAATAATGCATGTTATATTGATGATAATAAAAGTAATACGTATATTTATTGTAGTTTTAGCGATAATAACTGCATAATATGGGTAATAATGCATGTTATATTTATAATAATATTAGTAATAAGTATATTTATTATAGTTCTATCGATAATAACTGCATAATATGGGTAATAATGCATGTTATATTGATGATAATAAAAGTAATACGTATATTTATTACAGTTTTAGCGATAATAACTGCATAATATAGGTAATAATGCATGTTATATTTATAATAATATAAGTAATAAGTGTAATTATTACAGTTCTAGCGATAATAACTGCATTATATGGGTAATAATACACGTTATATTGCTAATAATGTAAGTAATAAGTATAATTATTACAGTTCTAGCGATAATCACTGCATTATATGGGTAATAATGCATGTTATATTGATAATATCGGGAGTAATAAGTATAATTATTATAGTTCTATCGATAATAACTGCATAATATGGGTAATAATGCATGTTATATTGATGATAATAAAAGTAATACGTATATTTATTATAGTTTTTACGATAATAACTGCATAATATGGGTAATAATGCATGTTATATTTATAATAATATAAGTAATAAGTGTAATTATTACAGTTCTAGCGATAATAACTGCATTATATGGGTAATAATGCATGTTATATTGATAATATTGGGAGTAATAAGTATAATTATTATAGTTCTAGCGATAATAACTGCATGATATGGGTAATAATGGATGTTATATTGATAATATCGGGAGTAATAAGTATAATTATTACAGTTCTAGCGATAATACTAGTAAAATATGGCTAAGAGTGCCTGTTATATTGATGATAATAAAAGTAATACGTATATTTATTATAGTTCTAGCGATAATAACTGCATAATATGGGTAATAATGCATGTTATATTGATAATAATATAAGTAATAAGTATAATTATTACAGTTCGAGCGATAATAACTGCATTACATGGGTAATAATGCACGTTATATTGCTAATAATGTAAGTAATAAGTATAATTATTACAGTTCTAGCGATAATAACTGCATTATATGGGTAATAATGCATGTTATATTGATAATATTGGGAGTAATAAGTATAATTATTATAGTTCTAGCGATAATAATAGTAAAATATGGCTAATAGTGCATGTTATATTGATAATAATAAAAGTAATAAGTATATTTATTACAGTTCTATCGATAATAACTGCATAATATGGGTAATAATGCATGTTATATTGATGATAATAAAAGTAATACGTATATTTATTATAGTTCTAGCGATTATAAC
Organism: Megachile leachella; assembly: GCA_963576845.1. Classification (NCBI taxonomy): domain Eukaryota; kingdom Metazoa; phylum Arthropoda; class Insecta; order Hymenoptera; family Megachilidae; genus Megachile; species Megachile leachella. Next base: position 142,742 of record CAUYWW010000132.1, on the reverse strand, counting down.
TGCATTATATGGGTAATAATGCATGTTATATTGATGATAATAAAAGTAATACGTATATTTATTATAGTTCTAGCGATTATAACTGCATAATATGGGTAATAATGCATGTTATATTGATAATAATATAAGTAATATGTATATTTATTACAGTTCTATCGATAATAACTGCATAATATGGGTAATAATGCATGTTATATTGATGATAATAAAAGTAATACGTATATTTATTGTAGTTTTAGCGATAATAACTGCATAATATGGGTAATAATGCATGTTATATTGATAATAATGTAAGTAATAAGTATAATTATTACAGTTCTAGCGATAATAACTGCATTATATGGGTAATAATGCATGTTATATCGATAATATCGTGTGCAATAAGTATAATTATTATAGTTCTAGCGATATCAACAGTACAATATGGCTAATAGTGAATGTTATATTGATAATAATAAAAGTAATAAGTATATTTATTATAGTTCTATCGATAATAACTGCATAATATGGGTAATAATGCATGTTATATTGATGATAATAAAAGTAATACGTATATTTATTGTAGTTTTAGCGATAATAACTGCATAATATGGGTAATAATGCATGTTATATTTATAATAATATTAGTAATAAGTATATTTATTATAGTTCTATCGATAATAACTGCATAATATGGGTAATAATGCATGTTATATTGATGATAATAAAAGTAATACGTATATTTATTATAGTTTTAGCGATAATAACTGCATAATATAGGTAATAATGCATGTTATATTTATAATAATATAAGTAATAAGTGTAATTATTACAGTTCTAGCGATAATAACTGCATTATATGGGTAATAATACACGTTATATTGCTAATAATGTAAGTAATAAGTATAATTATTACAGTTCTAGCGATAATCACTGCATTATATGGGTAAAAATGCATGTTATATTGATAATATCGGGAGTAATAAGTATAATTATTATAGTTCTAGCGATAATAATCGTAAAATATGGCTAATAGTGCATGTTATATTGATAATAATAAAAGTAATAAGTATATTTATTATAGTTCTATCGATAATAACTGCATAATATGGGTAATAATGCATGTTATATTGATGATAATAAAAGTAATACGTATATTTATTATAGTTTTAGCGATAATAACTGCATAATATGGGTAATAATGCATGTTATATTGATAATATCGGGAGTAATAAGTATAATTATTATAGTTCTATCGATAATAATAGTAAAATATGGCTAATAGTGCATGTTATATTGATAATAATAAAAGTAATAAGTATATTTATTATAGTTCTATCGATTATAACTGCATAATATGGGTAATAATGCATGTTATATTGATGATAATAAAAGTAGTAAGTATATTTATTATATTTCTAGCGATTATAACTGCATAATATGGGTAATAATGCATGTTATATTGAGAACAATATAAGTAATAAGTATAATTATTACAGTTCTAGCGATAATAACTGCATTATATGGGTAATAATGCATGTTATATTGATAATATTGGGAGTAATAAGTATAATTATTATAGTTCTAGCGATAATAACTGCATGATATGGGTAATAATGGATGTTATATTGATAATATCGGGAGTAATAAGTATAATTATTACAGTTCTAGCGATAATACTAGTAAAATATGGCTAAGAGTGCCTGTTATATTGATAATAATAAAAGTAATAAGTATATTTATTATACTTCTGTCGATAATAACTGCATAATATGGGTAATAATGCATGTTATATTGATGATAATAAAAGTAGTAAGTATATTTATTATATTTCTAGCGATTATAACTGCATAATATGGGTAATAATGCATGTTACATTGAGAATAATATAAGTAATAAGTATAATTATTACAGTTCTAGCGATAATAACTGCATTATATGGGTAATAATGCATGTTATATTGATAATATTGCGAGTAATAAGTATAATTATTATAGTTCTAGCGATAATAACTGCATGATATGGGTAATAATGGATGTTATATTGATAATATCGGGAGTAATAAGTATAATTATTACAGTTCTAGCGATAATACTAGTAAAATATGGCTAAGAGTGCCTGTTATATTGATAATAATAAAAGTAATAAGTATATTTATTATACTTCTGTCGATAATAACTGCATAATATGGGTAATAATGCATGTTATATTTATAATAATATAAGTAATAAGTATAATTATTACAGTTCTAGCGATAATAACTGCATTATATGGGTAATAATGCACGTTATATTGCTAATAATGTAAATAATAAGTATAATTATTACAGTTCTAGCGATAATAACTGCATTATATGGGTAATAATGCATGTTATATTGATAATATTGGGAGTAATAAGTATAATTATTATAGTTCTAGCGATAATAATAGTAAAATATGGCTAATAGTGCATGTTATATTGATAATAATAAAAGTAATAAGTATATTTATTACAGATCTATCGATAATAACTGCATAATATGGGTAATAATGCATGTTATATTGATGATAATAAAAGTAATACGTATATTTATTATAGTTCTAGCGATAATAACTGCATAATATGGGTAATAATGCATGTTATATTGATAATAATATAAGTAATAAGTATAATTATTACAGTTCTAGCGATAATAACTGCATAATATGGGTAATAATGCACGTTCTATTGCTAATAATATAAGTAATAAGTATAATTATTACAGTTCTAGCGATAATAACTGCATTATATGGGTAATAATGCATGTTATATCGATAATATCGTGTGCAATAAGTATAATTATTATAGTTCTAGCGATATCGACAGTACAATATGGCTAATAGTGAATGTTATATTGAAAATAATAAAAGTAATAAGTATATTTATTATAGTTCTATCGATAATAACTGCATAATATGGGTAATAATGCATGTTATATTGATGATAATAAAAGTAATACGTATATTTATTATAGTTTTAGCGATAATAACTGCATAATATGGGTAATAATGCATGTTATATTTATAATAATATAAGTAAGAAGTGTAATTATTACAGTTCTAGCGATAATAACTGCATTATATGGGTAATAATGCACGTTATATTGCTAATAATGTAAGTAATAAGTATAATTATTACAGTTCTAGCGATAATCACTGCATTATGTGGGTAATAATGCATGTTATATTGATAATATCGGGAGTAATAAGTATAATTATTATAGTTCTAGCGATAATAATCGTAAAATATGGCTAATAGTGCATGTTATATTGATAATAATAAAAGTAATAAGTATATTTATTACAGTTCTATCGATAATAACTGCATAATATGGGTAATAATGCATGTTATATTGATGATAATAAAAGTAATACGTATATTTATTATAGTTTTAGCGATAATAACTGCATAATATGGGTAATAATGCATGTTATATTGATAATATCGGGAGTAATAAGTATAATTATTATAGTTCTATCGATAATAATAGTAAAATATGGCTAATAGTGCATGTTATATTGATAATAATAAAAGTAATAAGTATATTTATTATAGTTCTATCGATTATAACTGCATAATATGGGTAATAATGCATGTTATATTGATGATAATAAAAGTAGTAAGTATATTTATTATATTTCTAGCGATTATAACTGCATAATATGGGTAATAATGCATGTTATATTGAGAACAATATAAGTAATAAGTATAATTATTACAGTTCTAGCGATAATAACTGCATTATATGGGTAATAATGCATGTTATATTGATAATATTGGGAGTAATAAGTATAATTATTATAGTTCTAGCGATAATAACTGCATGATATGGGTAATAATGGATGTTATATTGATAATATCGGGAGTAATAAGTATAATTATTACAGTTCTAGCGATAATACTAGTAAAATATGGCTAAGAGTGCCTGTTATATTGATAATAATAAAAGTAATAAGTATATTTATTATACTTCTGTCGATAATAACTGCATAATATGGGTAATAATGCATGTTATATTGATGATAATAAAAGTAGTAAGTATATTTATTATATTTCTAGCGATTATAACTGCATAATATGGGTAATAATGCATGTTACATTGAGAATAATATAAGTAATAAGTATAATTATTACAGTTCTAGCGATAATAACTGCATTATATGGGTAATAATGCATGTTATATTGATAATATTGCGAGTAATAAGTATAATTATTATAGTTCTAGCGATAATAACTGCATGATATGGGTAATAATGGATGTTATATTGATAATATCGGGAGTAATAAGTATAATTATTACAGTTCTAGCGATAATACTAGTAAAATATGGCTAAGAGTGCCTGTTATATTGATAATAATAAAAGTAATAAGTATATTTATTATACTTCTGTCGATAATAACTGCATAATATGGGTAATAATGCATGTTATATTTATAATAATATAAGTAATAAGTATAATTATTACAGTTCTAGCGATAATAACTGCATTATATGGGTAATAATGCACGTTATATTGCTAATAATGTAAATAATAAGTATAATTATTACAGTTCTAGCGATAATAACTGCATTATATGGGTAATAATGCATGTTATATTGATAATATTGGGAGTAATAAGTATAATTATTATAGTTCTAGCGATAATAATAGTAAAATATGGCTAATAGTGCATGTTATATTGATAATAATAAAAGTAATAAGTATATTTATTACAGATCTATCGATAATAACTGCATAATATGGGTAATAATGCATGTTATATTGATGATAATAAAAGTAATACGTATATTTATTATAGTTCTAGCGATAATAACTGCATAATATGGGTAATAATGCATGTTATATTGATAATAATATAAGTAATAAGTATAATTATTACAGTTCTAGCGATAATAACTGCATAATATGGGTAATAATGCACGTTCTATTGCTAATAATATAAGTAATAAGTATAATTATTACAGTTCTAGCGATAATAACTGCATTATATGGGTAATAATGCATGTTATATCGATAATATCGTGTGCAATAAGTATAATTATTATAGTTCTAGCGATATCGACAGTACAATATGGCTAATAGTGAATGTTATATTGAAAATAATAAAAGTAATAAGTATATTTATTATAGTTCTATCGATAATAACTGCATAATATGGGTAATAATGCATGTTATATTGATGATAATAAAAGTAATACGTATATTTATTATAGTTTTAGCGATAATAACTGCATAATATGGGTAATAATGCATGTTATATTTATAATAATATAAGTAATAAGTGTAATTATTACAGTTCTAGCGATAATAACTGCATTATATGGGTAATAATGCACGTTATATTGCTAATAATGTAAGTAATAAGTATAATTATTACAGTTCTAGCGATAATCACTGCATTATGTGGGTAATAATGCATGTTATATTGATAATATCGGGAGTAATAAGTATAATTATTATAGTTCTAGCGATAATAATCGTAAAATATGGCTAATAGTGCATGTTATATTGATAATAATAAAAGTAATAAGTATATTAATTACAGTTCTATCGATAATAACTGCATAATATGGGTAATAATGCATGTTATATTGATGATAATAAAAGTAATACGTATATTTATTATAGTTCTAGCGATTATAACTGCATAATATGGGTAATAATGCATGCTATATTGATAATAATATAAGTAATAAGTATAATTATTACAGTTCTAGCGATAATAACTCCATTATATGGGTAATAATGTACGTTATATTGCTAATAATATAAGTAATAAGTATAATTATGACAGTTCTAGCGATAATAACTGCATAATATGGGTAATAATGCACGTTCTATTGCTAATAATATAAGTAATAAGTATAATTATTACAGTTCTAGCGATAATAACTGCATTATATGGGTAATAATGCATGTTATATCGATAATATCGTGTGCAATAAGTATAATTATTATAGTTCTAGCGATATCGACAGTACAATATGGCTAATAGTGAATGTTATATTGATAATAATAAAAGTAATAAGTATATTTATTCTAGTTCTATCGATAATAACTGCATAATATGGGTAATAATGCATGTTATATTGATGATAATAAAAGTAATACGTATATTTATTATAGTTTTAGCGATAATAACTGCATAATATGGGTAATAATGCATGTTATATTTATAATAATGTAAGTAATAAGTATATTTATTATAGTTCTATCGATAATAACTGCATAATATGGGTAATAATGCATGTTATATTGATGATAATAGAAGTAATACGTATATTTATTATAGTTTTAGCGATAATAACTGCATAATATGGGTAATAATGCATGTTATATTTATAATAATATAAGTAATAAGTGTAATTATTACAGTTCTAGCGATAATAACTGCATTATATGGGTAATAATGCACGTTATATTGCTAATAATGTAAGTAATAAGTATAATTATTACAGTTCTAGCGATAATCACTGCATTATATGGGTAATAATGCATGTTATATTGATAATATCGGGAGTAATAAGTATAATTATTATAGTTCTAGCGATAATAATCGTAAAATATGGCTAATAGTGCATGTTATATTGATAATAATAAAAGTAATAAGTATATTTATTATAGTTCTATCGATAATAACTGCATAATATGGGTAATAATGCATGCTATATTGATGATAATAAAAGTAATACGTATATTTATTATAGTTCTAGCGATAATAACTGCATAATATGGGTAATAATGCATGTTATATTGATAATAATATAAGTAATAGGTATAATTATTACAGTTCTAGCGATAATAACTGCATTATATGGGTAATAATGCACGTTATATTGCTAATAATGTAAGTAATAAGTATAATTATTACAGTTCTAGCGATAATAACTGCATTATATGGGTAATAATGCATGTTATATTGATAATATTGGGAGTAATAAGTATAATTATTATAGTTCTAGCGATAATAATAGTAAAATATGGCTAATAGTGCATGTTATATTGATAATAATAAAAGTAATAAGTATATTTATTACAGTTCTATCGATAACAACTGCATAATATGGGTAATAATGCATGTTATATTGATGATAATAAAAGTAATACGTATATCTATTATAGTTCTAGCGATTATAACTGCATAATATGGGTAATAATGCATGTTATATTGAGAATAATATAAGTAATAAGTATAATTATTACAGTTCTAGCGATAATAACTCCATTATATGGGTAATAATGCACGTTATATTGCTAATAATATAAGTAATAAGTATAATTATTACAGTTCAAGCCATAATAACTGCATAATATGGGTAATAATGCACGTTATATTGCTAATAATATAAGTAATAAGTATAATTATTACAGTTCTAGCGATAATAACTGCATTATATGGGTAATAATGCACGTTATATTGCTAATAATGTAAGTAATAAGTATAATTATTACAGTTCTAGCGATAATAACTGCATTATATCGGTAATAATGCATGTTATATTTATAATATTGGGAGTAATAAGTATAATTATTATAGTTCTAGCGATAATAATAGTAAAATATGGCTAATAGTGCATGTTATATTGATAATAATAAAAGTAATAAGTATATTTATTACAGTTCTATCGATAATAACTGCATAATATGGGTAATAATGCATGTTATATTGATGATAATAAAAGTAATACGTATATTTATTATAGTTCTAGCGATTATAACTGCATAATATGGGTAATAATGCATGTTATATTGATAATAATGTAAGTAATAAGTATAATTATTACAGTTCTAGCGATAATAACTGCATTATATGGGTAATAATGCATGTTATATCGATAATATCGTGTGCAATAAGTATAATTATTATAGTTCTAGCGATATCAACAGTACAATATGGCTAATAGTGAATGTTATATTGATAATAATAAAAGTAATAAGTATATTTATTATAGTTCTATCGATAATAACTGCATAATATGGGTAATAATGCATGTTATATTGATGATAATAAAAGTAATACGTATATTTATTATAGTTTTAGCGATAATAACTGCATAATATGGGTAATAATGCATGTTATATTTATAATAATATTAGTAATAAGTATATTTATTATAGTTCTATCGATAATAACTGCATAATATGGGTAATAATGCATGTTATATTGATGATAATAAAAGTAATACGTATATTTATTATAGTTTTAGCGATAATAACTGCATAATATAGGTAATAATGCATGTTATATTGAGAATAATATAAGTAATAAGTATAATTATTACAGTTCTAGCGATAATAACTGCATAATATGGGTAATAATGCATGTTATATTGATGATAATAAAAGTAATACGTATATTTATTATAGTTCTAGCGATTATAACTGCATAATATGGGTAATAATGCATGTTATATTGATAATAATGTAAGTAATAAGTATAATTATTACAGTTCTAGCGATAATAACTGCATTATATGGGTAATAATGCATGTTATATCGATAATATCGTGTGCAATAAGTATAATTATTATAGTTCTAGCGATATCAACAGTACAATATGGCTAATAGTGAATGTTATATTGATAATAATAAAAGTAATAAGTATATTTATTATAGTTCTATCGATAATAACTGCATAATATGGGTAATAATGCATGTTATATTGATGATAATAAAAGTAATACGTATATTTATTGTAGTTTTAGCGATAATAACTGCATAATATGGGTAATAATGCATGTTATATTTATAATAATATTAGTAATAAGTATATTTATTATAGTTCTATCGATAATAACTGCATAATATGGGTAATAATGCATGTTATATTGATGATAATAAAAGTAATACGTATATTTATTATAGTTTTAGCGATAATAACTGCATAATATAGGTAATAATGCATGTTATATTTATAATAATATAAGTAATAAGTGTAATTATTACAGTTCTAGCGATAATAACTGCATTATATGGGTAATAATACACGTTATATTGCTAATAATGTAAGTAATAAGTATAATTATTACAGTTCTAGCGATAATCACTGCATTATATGGGTAATAATGCACGTTATATTGCTAATAATGTAAGTAATAAGTATAATTATTACAGTTCTAGCGATAATAACTGCATTATATCGGTAATAATGCATGTTATATTTATAATATTGGGAGTAATAAGTATAATTATTATAGTTCTAGCGATAATAATAGTAAAATATGGCTAATAGTGCATGTTATATTGATAATAATAAAAGTAATAAGTATATTTATTACAGTTCTATCGATAATAACTGCATAATATGGGTAATAATGCATGTTATATTGATGATAATAAAAGTAATACGTATATTTATTATAGTTCTAGCGATTATAACTGCATAATATGGGTAATAATGCATGTTATATTGATAATAATGTAAGTAATAAGTATAATTATTACAGTTCTAGCGATAATAACTGCATTATATGGGTAATAATGCATGGTATATCGATAATATCGTGTGCAATAAGTATAATTATTATAGTTCTAGCGATATCAACAGTACAATATGGCTAATAGTGAATGTTATATTGATAATAATAAAAGTAATAAGTATATTTATTATAGTTCTATCGATAATAACTGCATAATATGGGTAATAATGCATGTTATATTGATGATAATAAAAGTAATACGTATATTTATTATAGTTTTAGTGATAATAACTGCATAATATGGGTAATAATGCATGTTATATTTATAATAATATTAGTAATAAGTATATTTATTATAGTTCTATCGATAATAACTGCATAATATGGGTAATAATGCATGTTATATTGATGATAATAAAAGTAATACGTATATTTATTATAGTTTTAGCGATAATAACTGCATAATATAGGTAATAATGCATGTTATATTGAGAATAATATAAGTAATAAGTATAATTATTACAGTTCTAGCGATAATAACTGCATAATATGGGTAATAATGCATGTTATATTGATGATAATAAAAGTAATACGTATATTTATTATAGTTCTAGCGATTATAACTGCATAATATGGGTAATAATGCATGTTATATTGATAATAATGTAAGTAATAAGTATAATTATTACAGTTCTAGCGATAATAACTGCATTATATGGGTAATAATGCATGTTATATCGATAATATCGTGTGCAATAAGTATAATTATTATAGTTCTAGCGATATCAACAGTACAATATGGCTAATAGTGAATGTTATATTGATAATAATAAAAGTAATAAGTATATTTATTATAGTTCTATCGATAATAACTGCATAATATGGGTAATAATGCATGTTATATTGATGATAATAAAAGTAATACGTATATTTATTGTAGTTTTAGCGATAATAACTGCATAATATGGGTAATAATGCATGTTATATTTATAATAATATTAGTAATAAGTATATTTATTATAGTTCTATCGATAATAACTGCATAATATGGGTAATAATGCATGTTATATTGATGATAATAAAAGTAATACGTATATTTATTATAGTTTTAGCGATAATAACTGCATAATATAGGTAATAATGCATGTTATATTTATAATAATATAAGTAATAAGTGTAATTATTACAGTTCTAGCGATAATAACTGCATTATATGGGTAATAATACACGTTATATTGCTAATAATGTAAGTAATAAGTATAATTATTACAGTTCTAGCGATAATCACTGCATTATATGGGTAAAAATGCATGTTATATTGATAATATCGGGAGTAATAAGTATAATTATTATAGTTCTAGCGATAATAATCGTAAAATATGGCTAATAGTGCATGTTATATTGATAATAATAAAAGTAATAAGTATATTTATTATAGTTCTATCGATAATAACTGCATAATATGGGTAATAATGCATGTTATATTGATGATAATAAAAGTAATACGTATATTTATTATAGTTTTAGCGATAATAACTGCATAATATGGGTAATAATGCATGTTATATTGATAATATCGGGAGTAATAAGTATAATTATTATAGTTCTATCGATAATAATAGTAAAATATGGCTAATAGTGCATGTTATATTGATAATAATAAAAGTAATAAGTATATTTATTATAGTTCTATCGATTATAACTGCATAATATGGGTAATAATGCATGTTATATTGATGATAATAAAAGTAGTAAGTATATTTATTATATTTCTAGCGATTATAACTGCATAATATGGGTAATAATGCATGTTATATTGAGAATAATATAAGTAATAAGTATCATTATTACAGTTCTAGCGATAATAACTGCATTATATGGGTAATAATGCATGTTATATTGATAATATTGGGAGTAATAAGTATAATTATTATAGTTCTAGCGATAATAACTGCATGATATGGGTAATAATGGATGTTATATTGATAATATCGGGAGTAATAAGTATAATTATTACAGTTCTAGCGATAATACTAGTAAAATATGGCTAAGAGTGCCTGTTATATTGATAATAATAAAAGTAATAAGTATATTTATTATACTTCTGTCGATAATAACTGCATAATATGGGTAATAATGCATGTTATATTTATAATAATATAAGTAATAAGTATAATTATTACAGTTCTAGCGATAATAACTGCATTATATGGGTAATAATGCACGTTATATTGCTAATAATGTAAATAATAAGTATAATTATTACAGTTCTAGCGATAATAACTGCATTATATGGGTAATAATGCATGTTATATTGATAATATTGGGAGTAATAAGTATAATTATTATAGTTCTAGCGATAATAATAGTAAAATATGGCTAATAGTGCATGTTATATTGATAATAATAAAAGTAATAAGTATATTTATTACAGATCTATCGATAATAACTGCATAATATGGGTAATAATGCATGTTATATTGATGATAATAAAAGTAATACGTATATTTATTATAGTTCTAGCGATAATAACTGCATAATATGGGTAATAATGCATGTTATATTGATAATAATATAAGTAATAAGTATAATTATTACAGTTCTAGCGATAATAACTGCATAATATGGGTAATAATGCACGTTCTATTGCTAATAATATAAGTAATAAGTATAATTATTACAGTTCTAGCGATAATAACTGCATTATATGGGTAATAATGCATGTTATATCGATAATATCGTGTGCAATAAGTATAATTATTATAGTTCTAGCGATATCGACAGTACAATATGGCTAATAGTGAATGTTATATTGAAAATAATAAAAGTAATAAGTATATTTATTATAGTTCTATCGATAATAACTGCATAATATGGGTAATAATGCATGTTATATTGATGATAATAAAAGTAATACGTATATTTATTATAGTTTTAGCGATAATAACTGCATAATATGGGTAATAATGCATGTTATATTTATAATAATATAAGTAATAAGTGTAATTATTACAGTTCTAGCGATAATAACTGCATTATATGGGTAATAATGCACGTTATATTGCTAATAATGTAAGTAATAAGTATAATTATTACAGTTCTAGCGATAATCACTGCATTATGTGGGTAATAATGCATGTTATATTGATAATATCGGGAGTAATAAGTATAATTATTATAGTTCTAGCGATAATAATCGTAAAATATGGCTAATAGTGCATGTTATATTGATAATAATAAAAGTAATAAGTATATTTATTACAGTTCTATCGATAATAACTGCATAATATGGGTAATAATGCATGTTATATTGATGATAATAAAAGTAATACGTATATTTATTATAGTTCTAGCGATTATAACTGCATAATATGGGTAATAATGCATGTTATATTGATAATAATATAAGTAATAAGTATAATTATTACAGTTCTAGCGATAATAACTCCATTATATGGGTAATAATGTACGTTATATTGCTAATAATATAAGTAATAAGTATAATTATGACAGTTCTAGCGATAATAACTGCATAATATGGGTAATAATGCACGTTCTATTGCTAATAATATAAGTAATAAGTATAATTATTACAGTTCTAGCGATAATAACTGCATTATATGGGTAATAATGCATGTTATATCGATAATATCGTGTGCAATAAGTATAATTATTATAGTTCTAGCGATATCGACAGTACAATATGGCTAATAGTGAATGTTATATTGATAATAATAAAAGTAATAAGTATATTTATTCTAGTTCTATCGATAATAACTGCATAATATGGGTAATAATGCATGTTATATTGATGATAATAAAAGTAATACGTATATTTATTATAGTTTTAGCGATAATAACTGCATAATATGGGTAGTAATGCATGTTATATTTATAATAATATAAGTAATAAGTATATTTATTATAGTTCTATCGATAATAACTGCATAATATGGGTAATAATGCATGTTATATTGATGATAATAGAAGTAATACGTATATTTATTATAGTTTTAGCGATAATAACTGCATAATATGGGTAATAATGCATGTTATATTTATAATAATATAAGTAATAAGTGTAATTATTACAGTTCTAGCGATAATAACTGCATTATATGGGTAATAATGCACGTTATATTGCTAATAATGTAAGTAATAAGTATAATTATTACAGTTCTAGCGATACTCACTGCATTATATGGGTAATAATGCATGTTATATTGATAATATCGGGAGTAATAAGTATAATTATTATAGTTCTAGCGATAATAATCGTAAAATATGGCTAATAGTGCATGTTATATTGCTAATAATATAAGTAATAAGTATAATTATTACAGTTCAAGCCATAATAACTGCATAATATGGGTAATAATGCACGTTATATTGCTAATAATATAAGTAATAAGTATAATTATTACAGTTCTAGCGATAATAACTGCATTATATGGGTAATAATGCACGTTATATTGCTAATAATGTAAGTAATAAGTATAATTATTACAGTTCTAGCGATAATAACTGCATTATATGGGTAATAATGCATGTTATATTGATAATATTGGGAGTAATAAGTATAATTATTATAGTTCTAGCGATAATAATAGTAAAATATGGCTAATAGTGCACGTTATATTGCTAATAATATAAGTAATAAGTATAATTATTACAGTTCAAGCCATAATAACTGCATAATATGGGTAATAATGCACGTTATATTGCTAATAATATAAGTAATAAGTATAATTATTACAGTTCTAGCGATAATAACTGCATTATATGGGTAATAATGCACGTTATATTGCTAATAATGTAAGTAATAAGTATAATTATTACAGTTCTAGCGATAATAACTGCATTATATGGGTAATAATGCATGTTATATTGATGATAATAAAAGTAATACGTATATTTATTATAGTTTTTACGATAATAACTGCATAATATGGGTAATAATGCATGTTATATTTATAATAATATAAGTAATAAGTGTAATTATTACAGTTCTAGCGATAATAACTGCATTATATGGGTAATAATGCATGTTATATTGATAATATTGGGAGTAATAAGTATAATTATTATAGTTCTAGCGATAATAACTGCATGATATGGGTAATAATGGATGTTATATTGATAATATCGGGAGTAATAAGTATAATTATTACAGTTCTAGCGATAATACTAGTAAAATATGGCTAAGAGTGCCTGTTATATTGATGATAATAAAAGTAATACGTATATTTATTATAGTTCTAGCGATAATAACTGCATAATATGGGTAATAATGCATGTTATATTGATAATAATATAAGTAATAAGTATAATTATTACAGTTCGAGCGATAATAACTGCATTACATGGGTAATAATGCACGTTATATTGCTAATAATGTAAGTAATAAGTATAATTATTACAGTTCTAGCGATAATAACTGCATTATATGGGTAATAATGCATGTTATATTGATAATATTGGGAGTAATAAGTATAATTATTATAGTTCTAGCGATAATAATAGTAAAATATGGCTAATAGTGCATGTTATATTGATAATAATAAAAGTAATAAGTATATTTATTACAGTTCTATCGATAATAACTGCATAATATGGGTAATAATGCATGTTATATTGATGATAATAAAAGTAATACGTATATTTATTATAGTTCTAGCGATTATAACTGCATTATATGGGTAATAATGCATGTTATATTGATGATAATAAAAGTAATACGTATATTTATTATAGTTCTAGCGATTATAACTGCATAATATGGGTAATAATGCATGTTATATTGATAATAATATAAGTAATATGTATATTTATTACAGTTCTATCGATAATAACTGCATAATATGGGTAATAATGCATGTTATATTGATGATAATAAAAGTAATACGTATATTTATTATAGTTCTAGCGATTATAACTGCATAATATGGGTAATAATGCATGTTATATTGATAATAATATAAGTAATAAATATAATTATTATAGTTCTATCGATAATAACTGCATAATATGGGTAATAATGCATGTTATATCGATAATATCGTGTGCAATAAGTATAATTATTATAGTTCTAGCGATATCAACAGTACAATATGGCTAATAGTGAATGTTATATTGATAATAATAAAAGTAATAAGTATATTTATTATAGTTCTATCGATAATAACTGCATAATATGGGTAATAATGCATGTTATATTGATAATATTGGGAGTAATAAGTATAATTATTATAGTTCTATCGATAATAACTGCATAATATGGGTAATAATGCATGTTATATTGATGATAATAAAAGTAATACGTATATTTATTATAGTTTTAGCTATAATAACTGCATAATATAGGTAATAATGCATGTTATATTTATAATAATAAAAGTAGTAAGTATATTTATTACAGTTCTATCGATAATAACTGCATAATATGGGTAATAATGCATGTTATATTAATGATAATAAAAGTAATACGTATATTTATTATAGTTCTAGCGATTATAACTGCATAATATGGGTAATAATGCATGTTATATTGATAATAATATAAGTAATAAGTATAATTATTATAGTTCTAGCGATAATAACTCCATTATATGGGTAATAATGCACGTTATATTGCTAATAATATAAGTAATAAGTATAATTATTACAGTTCTAGCGATAATAACTGCATAATATGGGTAATAATGCACGTTATATTGCTAATAATATAAGTAATAAGTATAATTATTACAGTTCTAGCGATAATAACTGCATTATATGGGTAATAATGCATGTTATATCGATAATATCGTGTGCAATAAGTATAATTATTATAGTTCTAGCGATATCAACAGTACAATATGGCTAATAGTGAATGTTATATTGATAATAATAAAAGTAACAAGTATATTTGTTATAGTTCTATCGATAATAAGTGCATAATATGGGTAATAATGCATGTTATATTGATGATAATAAAAGTAATACGTATATTTATTATAGTTTTAGCGATAATAACTGCATAATATGGGTAATAATGCATGTTATATTTATAATAATATAAGTAATAAGTATATTTATTATAGTTCTATCGATAATAACTGCATAATATGGGTAATAATGCATGTTATATTGATGATAATAAAAGTAATACGTATATTTATTATAGTTTTAGCGATAATAACTGCATAATATGGGTAATAATGCATGTTATATTTATAATAATATAAGTAATAAGTGTAATTATTACAGTTCTAGCGATAATAACTGCATTATATGGGTAATAATGCACGTTATATTGCTAATAATGTAAGTAATAAGTATAATTATTACAGTTCTAGCGATAATCACTGCATTATATGGGTAATAATGCATGTTATATTGATAATATCGGGAGTAACAAGTATAATTATTATAGTTCTAGCGATAATAATAGTAAAATATGGCTAATAGTGCATGTTATACTGATAATAATAAAAGTAATAAGTATATTTATTATAGTTCTATCGATAATAACTGCATAATATGGGTAATAATGCATGTTATATTGATGATAATAAAAGTACTAGGTATATTTATTATAGTACTAGCGATTATAACTGCATAATATGCGTAATAATGCATGTTATATTGATAATAATATAAGTATTAAGTATAATTATTACAGTTCTAGCGATAATAACTGCATTATATGGGTAATAATGCATGTTATATTGATAATATTGGGAGTAATAAATATAATTATTACAGTTCTAGCGATAATGATAGTAAAATATGGCTAATAGTGCATGTTATATTGATAATAATAAAAGTAATACGTATATTTATTATAGTTCTATCGATAATAACTGCATAATATGGGTAATAATGCATGTTATATTGATGATAATAAAAGTAATACGTATATTTATTATAGTTTTAGCGATAATAACTGCATAATATGGGTAATAATGCATGTTATATTGATAATATCGGGAGTAATAAGTATAATTATTATAGTTCTATCGATAATAATAGTAAAATATGGCTAATAGTGCATGTTATATTGATAATAATAAAAGTAATAAGTATATTTATTATAGTTCTATCGATTATAACTGCATAATATGGGTAATAATGCATGTTATATTGATGATAATAAAAGTAGTAAGTATATTTATTATATTTCTAGCGATTATAACTGCATAATATGGGTAATAATGCATGTTATATTGAGAACAATATAAGTAATAAGTATAATTATTACAGTTCTAGCGATAATAACTGCATTATATGGGTAATAATGCATGTTATATTGATAATATTGGGAGTAATAAGTATAATTATTATAGTTCTAGCGATAATAACTGCATGATATGGGTAATAATGGATGTTATATTGATAATATCGGGAGTAATAAGTATAATTATTACAGTTCTAGCGATAATACTAGTAAAATATGGCTAAGAGTGCCTGTTATATTGATAATAATAAAAGTAATAAGTATATTTATTATACTTCTGTCGATAATAACTGCATAATATGGGTAATAATGCATGTTATATTGATGATAATAAAAGTAGTAAGTATATTTATTATATTTCTAGCGATTATAACTGCATAATATGGGTAATAATGCATGTTACATTGAGAATAATATAAGTAATAAGTATAATTATTACAGTTCTAGCGATAATAACTGCATTATATGGGTAATAATGCATGTTATATTGATAATATTGCGAGTAATAAGTATAATTATTATAGTTCTAGCGATAATAACTGCATGATATGGGTAATAATGGATGTTATATTGATAATATCGGGAGTAATAAGTATAATTATTACAGTTCTAGCGATAATACTAGTAAAATATGGCTAAGAGTGCCTGTTATATTGATAATAATAAAAGTAATAAGTATATTTATTATACTTCTGTCGATAATAACTGCATAATATGGGTAATAATGCATGTTATATTTATAATAATATAAGTAATAAGTATAATTATTACAGTTCTAGCGATAATAACTGCATTATATGGGTAATAATGCACGTTATATTGCTAATAATGTAAATAATAAGTATAATTATTACAGTTCTAGCGATAATAACTGCATTATATGGGTAATAATGCATGTTATATTGATAATATTGGGAGTAATAAGTATAATTATTATAGTTCTAGCGATAATAATAGTAAAATATGGCTAATAGTGCATGTTATATTGATAATAATAAAAGTAATAAGTATATTTATTACAGATCTATCGATAATAACTGCATAATATGGGTAATAATGCATGTTATATTGATGATAATAAAAGTAATACGTATATTTATTATAGTTCTAGCGATAATAACTGCATAATATGGGTAATAATGCATGTTATATTGATAATAATATAAGTAATAAGTATAATTATTACAGTTTCAGCGATAATAACTGCATAATATGGGTAATAATGCATGTTATATTTATAATAATATTAGTAATAAGTATATTTATTATAGTTCTATCGATAATAACTGCATAATATGGGTAATAATGCATGTTATATTGATGATAATAAAAGTAATACGTATATTTATTATAGTTTTAGCGATAATAACTGCATAATATAGGTAATAATGCATGTTATATTTATAATAATATAAGTAATAAGTGTAATTATTACAGTTCTAGCGATAATAACTGCATTATATGGGTAATAATACACGTTATATTGCTAATAATGTAAGTAATAAGTATAATTATTACAGTTCTAGCGATAATCACTGCATTATATGGGTAAAAATGCATGTTATATTGATAATATCGGGAGTAATAAGTATAATTATTATAGTTCTAGCGATAATAATCGTAAAATATGGCTAATAGTGCATGTTATATTGATAATAATAAAAGTAATAAGTATATTTATTATAGTTCTATCGATAATAACTGCATAATATGGGTAATAATGCATGTTATATTGATGATAATAAAAGTAATACGTATATTTATTATAGTTTTAGCGATAATAACTGCATAATATGGGTAATAATGCATGTTATATTGATAATATCGGGAGTAATAAGTATAATTATTATAGTTCTATCGATAATAATAGTAAAATATGGCTAATAGTGCATGTTATATTGATAATAATAAAAGTAATAAGCATATTTATTATAGTTCTATCGATTATAACTGCATAATATGGGTAATAATGCATGTTATATTGATGATAATAAAAGTAGTAAGTATATTTATTATATTTCTAGCGATTATAACTGCATAATATGGGTAATAATGCATGTTATATTGAGAATAATATAAGTAATAAGTATCATTATTACAGTTCTAGCGATAATAACTGCATTATATGGGTAATAATGCATGTTATATTGATAATATTGGGAGTAATAAGTATAATTATTATAGTTCTAGCGATAATAACTGCATGATATGGGTAATAATGGATGTTATATTGATAATATCGGGAGTAATAAGTATAATTATTACAGTTCTAGCGATAATACTAGTAAAATATGGCTAAGAGTGCCTGTTATATTGATAATAATAAAAGTAATAAGTATATTTATTATACTTCTGTCGATAATAACTGCATAATATGGGTAATAATGCATGTTATATTGATGATAATAAAAGTAGTAAGTATATTTATTGTATTTCTAGCGATTATAACTGCATAATATGGGTAATAATGCATGTTACATTGAGAATAATATAAGTAATAAGTATAATTATTACAGTTCTAGCGATAATAACTGCATTATATGGGCAATAATGCATGTTATATTGATAATATCGGGAGTAATAAATATTATTATTATAGTTCTTGCGATAATAATAGTAAAATATGGCTAATAGTGCATGTTCTATTGATAATAATAAAAGTAATAAGTATATTTATTATAGTTCTGGCGATAATAACTGCATAATATGGGTAATAATGCATGTTATATTGATAATAATATAAGTAATAAGTATAATTATTACAGTTCTAGCGATAATAACTGCATTATATTGGTAATAATGCATGTTATATTGATAATAATAAAAGTAATAAGTATATTTATTATAGTTCTATCGATAATAACTGCATAATATGGGTAATAATGCATGTTATATTGATGATAATGAAAGTAGTAAGTATATTTATTACAGTTCTAGCGATAATAACTGCATAATATGGGTAATAATGCATGTTATATTGATAATAATATAAGTAATAAGTATAATTATTACAGTTCTAGCGATAATAACTGCATTATATTGGTAATAATGCATGTTGTATTGATGATAATAAAAGTAATAAGTATAATTATTACAGTTCTAGCGATAATAACTGCATTATATTGGTAATAATGCATGTTATATTGATAATAATAAAAGTAATAAGTATATTTATTCTAGTTCTATCGATAATAACTGCATAATATGGGTAATAATGCATGTTATATTGATGATAATGAAAGTAGTAAGTATATTTATTACAGTTCTAGCGATAATAACTGCATTATATGCGTAATAATGCATGTTATATTGATAATATCGGGAGTAATAAGTATAATTATTATAGTTCTAGCGACAATAATAGTAAACTATGGCTAATAGTGCATGTTATATTGATAATAATAAAAGTAATAAGTATATTTATTATAGTTCTAGCGATAATAACTGCATAATATGGGTAATAATGCATGTTATATTGATAATAATATAAGTAATAAGTATATTTATTACAGTTCTATCGATAGAAACTGCATAATATGGGTAATAATGCATGTTATATTGACGATTATAAAAGTAATACGTATATTTATTATAGTTCTAGCGATAATAACTGCATAATATGGATGATAATGCATGTTATATTGATAATAATAAAAGTAATAAGTATATTTATTATAGTTCTATCGATAATAAGTGCATAACATGGGTAATAATGCACGTTATATTGATGATAATAAAAGTAGTAAGTATATTTATTATAGTTCTACCGATTATAACTGCATAATATGGGTAATAATGCACGTTATATTGAGAATAATATAAGTAATAAGTACAATTATTACAGTTCTAGCGATAATAACTGCATTATATGGGTAATAATGCACGTTATATTGCTAATAATATACGTAATATGTATAATTATTACGGTTCTAGCGATAATAACTGCATTATATGGGTAATAATGCATGTTATATTGATAATAATATAAGTAATAAGTATATTTATTACAGTTCTATCGATAGAAACTGCATAATATGGGTAATAATGCATGTTATATTGACGATAATAAAAGTAATACGTATATTTATTATAGTTCTAGCGATAATAACTGCATAATATGGGTAATAATGCATGTTATATTGATAATATCGGGAGTAATAAGTATAATTACTATATTTCTAGCGATAATAATAGTACAATATGGCTAATAGTGCATGTTATATTGTTAATAATAAAAGTAATAAATATATTTATTACAGTTCTGTCGATAATAACTGCATAATATGTGTAATAATGCATGTTATATTGATGCTAATAAAAGTAATAAGTATAATTATTACAGTTCTAGCGATAATAACTGCATTATATGGGTAATAATGCACGTTATATTGCTAATAATATAAGTAATATGTATAATTATTACGGTTCTAGCGATAATAACTGCATTAAATGGGTAATAATGCATGTTATATTGATAATAATATAAGTTATAAGTATAATTATTACAGTTCTACCGATAATAACTGCATTATATGGGTAATAATGCACGTTATATTGCTAATAATATAAATAATAAGTATAATTATTACAGTTCTAGCGATAATAACTGCATTATATGGGCAATAATGCATGTTATATTGATAATATCGGGAGTAATAAATATTATTATTATAGTTCTAGCGATAATAACTGCATGATATGGGTAATAATGGATGTTATATTGATAATATCGGGAGTAATAAGTATAATTATTACAGTTCTAGCGATAATACTAGTAAAATATGGCTAAGAGTGCCTGTTATATTGATAATAATAAAAGTAATAAGTATATTTATTATACTTCTGTCGATAATAACTGCATAATATGGGTAATAATGCATGTTATATTGATGATAATAAAAGTAGTAAGTATATTTATTATATTTCTAGCGATTATAACTGCATAATATGGGTAATAATGCATGTTATATTGAGAATAATATAAGTAATAAGTATCATTATTACAGTTCTAGCGATAATAACTGCATTATATGGGTAATAATGCATGTTATATTGATAATATTGGGAGTAATAAGTATAATTATTATAGTTCTAGCGATAATAACTGCATGATATGGGTAATAATGGATGTTATATTGATAATATCGGGAGTAATAAGTATAATTATTACAGTTCTAGCGATAATACTAGTAAAATATGGCTAAGAGTGCCTGTTATATTGATAATAATAAAAGTAATAAGTATATTTATTATACTTCTGTCGATAATAACTGCATAATATGGGTAATAATGCATGTTATATTGATGATAATAAAAGTAGTAAGTATATTTATTGTATTTCTAGCGATTATAACTGCATAATATGGGTAATAATGCATGTTACATTGAGAATAATATAAGTAATAAGTATAATTATTACAGTTCTAGCGATAATAACTGCATTATATGGGCAATAATGCATGTTATATTGATAATATCGGGAGTAATAAATATTATTATTATAGTTCTTGCGATAATAATAGTAAAATATGGCTAATAGTGCATGTTCTATTGATAATAATAAAAGTAATAAGTATATTTATTATAGTTCTGGCGATAATAACTGCATAATATGGGTAATAATGCATGTTATATTGATAATAATATAAGTAATAAGTATAATTATTACAGTTCTAGCGATAATAACTGCATTATATTGGTAATAATGCATGTTATATTGATAATAATAAAAGTAATAAGTATATTTATTATAGTTCTATCGATAATAACTGCATAATATGGGTAATAATGCATGTTATATTGATGATAATGAAAGTAGTAAGTATATTTATTACAGTTCTAGCGATAATAACTGCATAATATGGGTAATAATGCATGTTATATTGATAATAATATAAGTAATAAGTATAATTATTACAGTTCTAGCGATAATAACTGCATTATATTGGTAATAATGCATGTTGTATTGATGATAATAAAAGTAATAAGTATAATTATTACAGTTCTAGCGATAATAACTGCATTATATTGGTAATAATGCATGTTATATTGATAATAATAAAAGTAATAAGTATATTTATTCTAGTTCTATCGATAATAACTGCATAATATGGGTAATAATGCATGTTATATTGATGATAATGAAAGTAGTAAGTATATTTATTACAGTTCTAGCGATAATAACTGCATTATATGCGTAATAATGCATGTTATATTGATAATATCGGGAGTAATAAGTATAATTATTATAGTTCTAGCGACAATAATAGTAAACTATGGCTAATAGTGCATGTTATATTGATAATAATAAAAGTAATAAGTATATTTATTATAGTTCTAGCGATAATAACTGCATAATATGGGTAATAATGCATGTTATATTGATAATAATATAAGTAATAAGTATATTTATTACAGTTCTATCGATAGAAACTGCATAATATGGGTAATAATGCATGTTATATTGACGATTATAAAAGTAATACGTATATTTATTATAGTTCTAGCGATAATAACTGCATAATATGGATGATAATGCATGTTATATTGATAATAATAAAAGTAATAAGTATATTTATTATAGTTCTATCGATAATAAGTGCATAACATGGGTAATAATGCACGTTATATTGATGATAATAAAAGTAGTAAGTATATTTATTATAGTTCTACCGATTATAACTGCATAATATGGGTAATAATGCACGTTATATTGAGAATAATATAAGTAATAAGTACAATTATTACAGTTCTAGCGATAATAACTGCATTATATGGGTAATAATGCACGTTATATTGCTAATAATATACGTAATATGTATAATTATTACGGTTCTAGCGATAATAACTGCATTATATGGGTAATAATGCATGTTATATTGATAATAATATAAGTAATAAGTATATTTATTACAGTTCTATCGATAGAAACTGCATAATATGGGTAATAATGCATGTTATATTGACGATAATAAAAGTAATACGTATATTTATTATAGTTCTAGCGATAATAACTGCATAATATGGGTAATAATGCATGTTATATTGATAATATCGGGAGTAATAAGTATAATTACTATATTTCTAGCGATAATAATAGTACAATATGGCTAATAGTGCATGTTATATTGTTAATAATAAAAGTAATAAATATATTTATTACAGTTCTGTCGATAATAACTGCATAATATGTGTAATAATGCATGTTATATTGATGCTAATAAAAGTAATAAGTATAATTATTACAGTTCTAGCGATAATAACTGCATTATATGGGTAATAATGCACGTTATATTGCTAATAATATAAGTAATATGTATAATTATTACGGTTCTAGCGATAATAACTGCATTAAATGGGTAATAATGCATGTTATATTGATAATAATATAAGTTATAAGTATAATTATTACAGTTCTACCGATAATAACTGCATTATATGGGTAATAATGCACGTTATATTGCTAATAATATAAATAATAAGTATAATTATTACAGTTCTAGCGATAATAACTGCATTATATGGGCAATAATGCATGTTATATTGATAATATCGGGAGTAATAAATATTATTATTATAGTTCTTGCGATAATAATAGTGAAATGTGGCTAATAGTGCATGTTCTATTGATAATAATAAAAGTAATAAGTATATTTATTATAGTTCTAGCGATAATAACTGCATAATATGGATGATAATGCATGTTATATTGATAATAATAAAAGTAATAAGTATATTTATTATAGTTCTATCGATAATAACTGCATAATATGGGTAATAATGCACGTTATATTGATGATAATAAAAGTAGTAAGTATATTTATTATAGTTCTACCGATTATAACTGCATAATATGGGTAATAATGCACGTTATATTGAGAATAATATAAGTAATAAGTATAATTATTACAGTTCTAGCGATAATAACTGCATTATGTGGGTAATAATGCATGTTATATTGATAATAATATAAGTAATAAGTATAATTATTACAGTTCTAGCGATAATAACTCCATTATATGGGTAATAATGCATGTTATATTGATAATAATATAAGTAATAAGTATAATTATTACAGTTCTAGCGATAATAGCTGCATAATATGGGTAATAATGCATGTTATATTGATGATAATGAAAGTAGTAAGTATATTTATTACAGTTCTAGCGATAATAACTGCATTATATGGGTAATAATGCATGTTATATTGATAATATCGGGAGTAATAAATATTATTATTATAGTTCTTGCGATAATAATAGTAAAATATGGCTAATAGTGCATGTTCTATTGATAATAATAAAAGTAATAAGTATATTTATTATAGTTCTAGCGATAATAACTGCATTATATGGGTAATAATGCATGTTATATTGATAATAATATAAGTAATAAGTATAATTATTACAGTTCTAGCGATAATAACTGCATTATATGGGTAATAATGCACGTTATATTGCTAATAATATAAGTAATATGTATAATTATTACGGTTCTAGCGATAATAACTGCATTATATGGGTAATAATGCATGTCATATTGATAATATCGGGAGTAGTAAATATAATTATTATAGTTCTTGCGATAATAATAGTAAAATATGGCTAATAGTGCATGTTCTATTGATAATAATAAAAGTAATAAGTATATTTATTACAGTTCTATCGATAATAACTGCATAATATGGGTAATAATGCATGTCATATTGATAATAATAAAAGTAATAAGTATATTTATTATAGTTCTATCGATAATAACTGCATAATATGCGTAATAATGCATGTTATATTGATGATAATGAAAGTAGTAAGTATATTTATTACAGTTCTATCGATAATAACTGCATAATATGGGTAATAATGCATGTTATATTGATGATAATAAAAGTAATACGTATATTTATTATAGTTCTAGCGATAATAACTGCATAATATGGGTAATAATGCATGTTATATTGATAATAATATAAGTAATAAGTATAATTATTACAGTTCTAGCGATAATAACTGCATTATATGGGTAATAATGCACGTTATATTGCTAATAATATACGTAATATGTATAATTATTACGGTTCTAGCGTTAATAACTGCATTATATGGGTAATAATGCATGTTATATTGATAATAATATAAGTAATAAGTATAATTATTACAGTTCTAGCGATAATAACTGCATTATATGGGTAATAATGCACGTTATATTGCTAATAATATAAATAATAAGTATAATTATTACAGTTCTAGCGATAATAACAGCATTATATGGGCAATAATGCATGTTATATTGATAATAATATAAGTAATAAGTATAATTATTACAGTTCTAGCGATAATAACTGCATAATATGGGTAATAATGCACGTTATATTGCTAATAATATAAGTAATAAGTATAATTATGACAGTTCTAGCGATAATAACTGCATTATATTGGTAATAATGCATGTTATATTGATAATAATAAAAGTAATAAGTATATTTATTATAGTTCTATCGATAATAACTGCATAATATGGGTAATAATGCATGTTATATTGATGATAATGAAAGTAGTAAGTATATTTATTACAGTTCTAGCGATAATAACTGCATTATATGCGTAATAATGCATGTTATATTGATAATAATATAAGTAATAAGTATAATTATTACAGTTCTAGCGATAATAACTGCATTATATGGGTAATAATGCACGTTATATTGCTAATAATATAAGTAATATGTATAATTATTACGGTTCTAGCGATAATAACTGCATTATATGGGTAATAATGCATGTCATATTGATAATATCGGGAGTAGTAAATATAATTATTATAGTTCTTGCGATAATAATAGTAAAATATGGCTAATAGTGCATGTTCTATTGATAATAATAAAAGTAATAAGTATATTTATTATAGTTCTATCGATAATAACTGCATAATATGGGTAATAATGCACGTTATATTGAGAATAATATAAGTAATACGTATATTTATTATAGTTCTAGCGATAATAACTGCATAATATGGGTAATAATGCATGTTATATTGATAATAATATAAGTAATAAGTATAATTATTACAGTTCTAGCGATAATAACTGCATTATATGGGTAATAATGCACGTTATATTGCTAATAATATAAGTAATATGTATAATTATTACGGTTCTAGCGATAATAACTGCATTATATGGGTAATAATGCATGTCATATTGATAATATAAGGAGTAGTAAATATAATTATTATAGTTCTTGCGATAATAATAGTAAAATATGGCTAATAGTGCATGTTCTATTGATAATAATAAAAGTAATAAGTATATTTATTATAGTTCTATCGATAATAACTGCATAATATGGGTAATAATGCACGTTATATTGATAATAATATAAGTAATAAGTATAATTATTACAGTTCTAGCGATAATAACTGCATTATATGGGTAATAATGCACGTTATATTGCTAATAATATAAGTAATATGTATAATTATTACGGTTCTAGCGATAATAACTGCATTATATGGGTAATAATGCATGTCATATTGATAATATCGGGAGTAGTAAATATAATTATTATAGTTCTAGCGACAATAATAGTACAATATGGCTAATAGTGCATGTTATATTGATAATAATAAAAGTAATAAGTATATATATTACAGTTCAATCGATAATAACTGCATAATATGGGTAATAATGCATGTTATATTGATGATAATAAAAGTAATACGTATATTTATTATAGTTCTAGCGATAATAACTGCATAATATGGGTAATAATGCATGTTATATTGATAATAATATAAGTAATAAGTATAATTATTACAGTTCTAGCGATAATAACTGCATTATATGGGTAATAATGCACGTTATATTGCTAATAATATAAGTAATATGTATAATTATTACGGTTCTAGCGATAATAACTGCATTATATGGGTAATAATGCATGTCATATTGATAATATCGGGAGTAGTAAATATAATTATTATAGTTCTAGCGACAATAATAGTACAATATGGCTAATAGTGCATGTTATATTGATAATAATAAAAGTAATAAGTATATATATTACAGTTCAATCGATAATAACTGCATAATATGGGTAATAATGCATGTTATATTGATGATAATAAAAGTAATACGTATATTTATTATAGTTCTAGCGATAATAACTGCATAATATGGGTAATAATGCATGTTATATTGATAATAATATAAGTAATAAGTATAATTATTACAGTTCTAGCGATAATAACTGCATTATATGGGTAATAATGCACGTTATATTGCTAATAATATAAGTAATATGTATAATTATTACGGTTCTAGCGATAATAACTGCATTATATGGGTAATAATGCATGTCATATTGATAATATCGGGAGTAGTAAATATAATTATTATAGTTCTTGCGATAATAATAGTAAAATATGGCTAATAGTGCATGTTCTATTGATAATAATAAAAGTAATAAGTATATTTATTATAGTTCTATCGATAATAACTGCATAATATGGGTAATAATGCACGTTATATTGAGAATAATATAAGTAATAAGTATAATTATTACAGTTCTAGCGATAATAACTGCATTATTTGGGTAATAATGCATGTTATATTGATAATAATATAAGTAATAAGTATAATTATTACAGTTCTAGCGATAATAACTCCATTATATGGGTAATAATGCATGTTATATTGATAATAATAAAAGTAATAAGTATATTTATTCTAGTTCTATCGATAATAACTGCATAATATGGGTAATAATGCATGTTATATTGATGATAATGAAAGTAGTAAGTATATTTATTACAGTTCTAGCGATAATAACTGCATTATATGCGTAATAATGCATGTTATATTGATAATATCGGGAGTAATAAGTATAATTATTATAGTTCTAGCGACAATAATAGTAAACTATGGCTAATAGTGCATGTTATATTGATAATAATAAAAGTAATAAGTATATTTATTATAGTTCTAGCGATAATAACTGCATAATATGGGTAATAATGCATGTTATATTGATAATAATATAAGTAATAAGTATATTTATTACAGTTCTATCGATAGAAACTGCATAATATGGGTAATAATGCATGTTATATTGACGATAATAAAAGTAATACGTATATTTATTATAGTTCTAGCGATAATAACTGCATAATATGGATGATAATGCATGTTATATTGATAATAATAAAAGTAATAAGGATATTTATTATAGTTCTATCGATAATAAGTGCATAACATGGGTAATAATGCACGTTATATTGATGATAATAAAAGTAGTAAGTATATTTATTATAGTTCTACCGATTATAACTGCATAATATGGGTAATAATGCACGTTATATTGAGAATAATATAAGTAATAAGTACAATTATTACAGTTCTAGCGATAATAACTGCATTATATGGGTAATAATGCACGTTATATTGCTAATAATATACGTAATATGTATAATTATTACGGTTCTAGCGATAATAACTGCATTATATGGGTAATAATGCATGTTATATTGATAATAATATAAGTAATAAGTATATTTATTACAGTTCTATCGATAGAAACTGCATAATATGGGTAATAATGCATGTTATATTGACGATAATAAAAGTAATACGTATATTTATTATAGTTCTAGCGATAATAACTGCATAATATGGGTAATAATGCATGTTATATTGATAATATCGGGAGTAATAAGTATAATTACTATATTTCTAGCGATAATAATAGTACAATATGGCTAATAGTGCATGTTATATTGTTAATAATAAAAGTAATAAATATATTTATTACAGCTCTATCGATAATAACTGCATAATATGTGTAATAATGCATGTTATATTGATGCTAATAAAAGTAATAAGTATAATTATTACAGTTCTAGCGATAATAACTGCATTATATGGGTAATAATGCACGTTATATTGCTAATAATATAAGTAATATGTATAATTATTACGGTTCTAGCGATAATAACTGCATTATATGGGTAATAATGCATGTTATATTGATAATAATATAAGTTATAAGTATAATTATTACAGTTCTACCGATAATAACTGCATTATATGGGTAATAATGCACGTTATATTGCTAATAATATAAATAATAAGTATAATTATTACAGTTCTAGCGATAATAACTGCATTATATGGGCAATAATGCATGTTATATTGATAATATCGGGAGTAATAAATATTATTATTATAGTTCTTGCGATAATAATAGTGAAATGTGGCTAATAGTGCATGTTCTATTGATAATAATAAAAGTAATAAGTATATTTATTATAGTTCTAGCGATAATAACTGCATAATATGGGTAATAATGCATGTTATATTGATAATAATATAAGTAATAAGTATAATTATTACAGTTCTAGCGATAATAACTGCATTATATTGGCAATAATGCATGTTATATTGATAATAATATAAGTAATAAGTATATTTATTACAGTTCTATCGATAGAAACTGCATAAGATGGGTAATAATGCATGTTATATTGACGATAATAAAAGTAATACGTATATTTATTATAGTTCTAGCGATAATAACTGCATAATATGGATGATAATGCATGTTATATTGATAATAATAAAAGTAATAAGTATATTTATTATAGTTCTATCGATAATAACTGCATAATATGGGTAATAATGCACGTTATATTGATGATAATAAAAGTAGTAAGTATATTTATTATAGTTCTACCGATTATAACTGCATAATATGGGTAATAATGCACGTTATATTGAGAATAATATAAGTAATACGTATAATTATTACAGTTCTAGCGATAATAACTGCATTATGTGGGTAATAATGCATGTTATATTGATAATAATATAAGTAATAAGTATAATTATTACAGTTCTAGCGATAATAACTCCATTATATGGGTAATAATGCATGTTATATTGATAATAATATAAGTAATAAGTATAATTATTACAGTTCTAGCTATAATAGCTGCATAATATGGGTAATAATGCACGTTATATTGCTAATAATATAAATAATAGGTATAATTATTTCAGTTCTAGCGATAATAACTGCATTATATGGGTAATAATGCATGTTATATTGATAATAATAAAAGTAATAAGTATATTTATTATAGTTCTATCGATAATAACTGCATAATATGGGTAATAATGCATGTTATATTGATGATAATGAAAGTAGTAAGTATATTTATTACAGTTCTAGCGATAATAACTGCATTATATGGGTAATAATGCATGTTATATTGATAATATCGGGAGTAATAAGTATAATTACTATATTTCTAGTGATAATAATAGTACAATATGGCTAATAGTGCATGTTATATTGATAATAATAAAAGTAATAAGTATATTTATTACAGTTCTATCGATAATAACTGCATAATATGGGTAATAATGCATGTTATATAGATGATAATAAAAGTAATAAGTATAATTATTACAGTTCTAGCGATAATAACTGCATTATATGGGTAATAATGCACGTTATATTGCTAATATCGGGAGTAATAAGTATAATTACTATAGTTCTAGCGATAATAATAGTACAATATGGCTAATAGTGCACGTCATATTGATAATAATAAAAGTAATAAGTATATTTATTACAGTTCTATCGATAATAACTGCATAATATGGGTAATAATGCATGTTATATTGATGATAATAAAAGTAATACGTATATTTATTATAGTTCTAGCGATAATAACTGCATTATATGGGTAATAATGCATGTTATATTGATAATAATATAAGTAATAAGTATAATTATTACAGTTCTAGCGATAATATCTGCATAATATGGGTAATAATGCATGTTATATTGATAATAATATAAGTAATAAGTATAATTATTACAGTTCTAGCGATAATAACTGCATAATATGGGTAATAATGCACGTTATATTGCTAATAATATAAGTAATAAGTATAATTATTACAGTTCTAGCGATAATAACTCCATTATATGGGTAATAATGCATGTTATATTGATAATAATAAAAGTAATAAGTATATTTATTATAGTTCTATCGATAATAACTGCATAATATGGGTAATAATGCATGTTATATTGATGATAATGAAAGTAGTAAGTATATTTATTACAGTTCTATCGATAATAACTGCATAATATGGGTAATAATGCATGTTATATTGATGATAATAAAAGTAATACGTATATTTATTATAGTTCTAGCGATAATAACTGCATAATATGGGTAATAATGCATGTCATATTGATAATAATAAAAGTAATAAGTATATTTATTATAGTTCTATCGATAATAACTGCATAATATGCGTAATAATGCATGTTATATTGATGATAATGAAAGTAGTAAGTATATTTATTACAGTTCTATCGATAATATCTGCATAATATGGGTAATAATGCATGTTATATTGATGATAATAAAAGTAATACGTATATTTATTATAGTTCTAGCGATAATAACTGCATAATATGGGTAATAATGCATGTTATATTGATAATAATATAAGTAATAAGTATAATTATTACAGTTCTAGCGATAATAACTGCATTATATGGGTAATAATGCACGTTATATTGCTAATAATATACGTAATATGTATAATTATTACGGTTCTAGCGTTAATAACTGCATTATATGGGTAATAATGCATGTTATATTGATAATAATATAAGTAATAAGTATAATTATTACAGTTCTAGCGATAATAACTGCATTATATGGGTAATAATGCACGTTATATTGCTAATAATATAAATAATAAGTATAATTATTACAGTTCTAGCGATAATAACTGCATTATATGGGCAATAATGCATGTTATATTGATAATAATATAAGTAATAAGTATAATTATTACAGTTCTAGCGATAATAACTGCATAATATGGGTAATAATGCACGTTATATTGCTAATAATATAAGTAATAAGTATAATTATGACAGTTCTAGCGATAATAACTGCATTATATTGGTAATAATGCATGTTATATTGATAATAATAAAAGTAATAAGTATATTTATTATAGTTCTATCGATAATAACTGCATAATATGGGTAATAATGCATGTTATATTGATGATAATGAAAGTAGTAAGTATATTTATTACAGTTCTAGCGATAATAACTGCATTATATGCGTAATAATGCATGTTATATTGATAATATCGGGAGTAATAACTATAATTATTATAGTTCTAGCGACAATAATAGTACAATATGGCTAATAGTGCATGTTATATTGATAATAATAAAAGTAATAAGTATATATATTACAGTTCAATCGATAATAACTGCATAATATGGGTAATAATGCATGTTATATTGATGATAATAAAAGTAATACGTATATTTATTATAGTTCTAGCGATAATAACTGCATAATATGGGTAATAATGCATGTTATATTGATAATAATATAAGTAATAAGTATAATTATTACAGTTCTAGCGATAATAACTGCATTATATGGGTAATAATGCACGTTATATTGCTAATAATATAAGTAATATGTATAATTATTACGGTTCTAGCGATAATAACTGCATTATATGGGTAATAATGCATGTCGTATTGATAATATCGGGAGTAGTAAATATAATTATTATAGTTCTTGCGATAATAATAGTAAAATATGGCTAATAGTGCATGTTATATTGATAATAATAAAAGTAATAAGTATATTTATTATAGTTCTGTCGATAATAACTGCATAATATGGGTAACAATGCATGTTATATTGAGAATAATATAAGTAATAAGTATAATTATTACAGTTCTAGCGATAATAACTGCATTATATGCGTAATAATGCATGTTATATTGATGATAATGAAAGTAGTAAGTATATTTATTACAGTTCTAGCGATAATAACTGCATTATATGCGTAATAATGCATGTTATATTGATAATATCGGGAGTAATAAGTATAATTATTATAGTTCTAGCGACAATAATAGTAAAATATGGCTAATAGTGCATGTTATATTGATAATAATAAAAGTAATAAGTATATTTATTACAGTTCTATCGATAGAAACTGCATAATATGGGTAATAATGCATGTTATATTGACGATAATAAAAGTAATACGTATATTTATTATAGTTCTAGCGATAATAACTGCATAATATGGGTGATAATGCATGTTATATTGATAATAATAAAAGTAATAAGTATATTTATTATAGTTCTATCGATAATAACTGCATAATATGGGTAATAATGCATGTTATATTGATAATAATAAAAGTAATAAGTATATTTATTATAGTTCTATCGATAATAACTGCATAATATGGGTAATAATGCATGTTATATTGATGATAATGAAAGTAGTAAGTATATTTATTACAGTTCTATCGATAATAACTGCATAATATGGGTAATAATGCATGTTATATTGATGATAATAAAAGTAATACGTATATTTATTATAGTTCTAGCGATAATAACTGCATTATATGGGTAATAATGCATGTTATATTGATAATAATATAAGTAATAAGTATAATTATTACAGTTCTAGCGATAATAACTGCATTATATGGGTAATAATGCACGTTATATTGCTAATAATATAAGTAATATGTATAATTATTACGGTTCTAGCGATAATAACTGCATTATATGGGTAATAATGCATGTCATATTGATAATATCGGGAGTAGTAAATATAATTATTATAGTTCTTGCGATAATAATAGTAAAATATGGCTAATAGTGCATGTTCTATTGATAATAATAAAAGTAATAAGTATATTTATTACAGTTCTATCGATAATAACTGCATAATATGGGTAATAATGCATGTCATATTGATAATAATAAAAGTAATAAGTATATTTATTATAGTTCTATCGATAATAACTGCATAATATGCGTAATAATGCATGTTATATTGATGATAATGAAAGTAGTAAGTATATTTATTACAGTTCTATCGATAATAACTGCATAATATGGGTAATAATGCATGTTATATTGATGATAATAAAAGTAATACGTATATTTATTATAGTTCTAGCGATAATAACTGCATAATATGGGTAATAATGCATGTTATATTGATAATAATATAAGTAATAAGTATAATTATTACAGTTCTAGCGATAATAACTGCATTATATGGGTAATAATGCACGTTATATTGCTAATAATATACGTAATATGTATAATTATTACGGTTCTAGCGTTAATAACTGCATTATATGGGTAATAATGCATGTTATATTGATAATAATATAAGTAATAAGTATAATTATTACAGTTCTAGCGATAATAACTGCATTATATGGGTAATAATGCACGTTATATTGCTAATAATATAAATAATAAGTATAATTATTACAGTTCTAGCGATAATAACTGCATTATATGGGCAATAATGCATGTTATATTGATAATAATATAAGTAATAAGTATAATTATTACAGTTCTAGCGATAATAACTGCATAATATGGGTAATAATGCACGTTATATTGCTAATAATATAAGTAATAAGTATAATTATGACAGTTCTAGCGATAATAACTGCATTATATTGGTAATAATGCATGTTATATTGATAATAATAAAAGTAATAAGTATATTTATTATAGTTCTATCGATAATAACTGCATAATATGGGTAATAATGCATGTTATATTGATGATAATGAAAGTAGTAAGTATATTTATTACAGTTCTAGCGATAATAACTGCATTATATGCGTAATAATGCATGTTATATTGATAATATCGGGAGTAATAACTATAATTATTATAGTTCTAGCGACAATAATAGTACAATATGGCTAATAGTGCATGTTATATTGATAATAATAAAAGTAATAAGTATATATATTACAGTTCAATCGATAATAACTGCATAATATGGGTAATAATGCATGTTATATTGATGATAATAAAAGTAATACGTATATTTATTATAGTTCTAGCGATAATAACTGCATAATATGGGTAATAATGCATGTTATATTGATAATAATATAAGTAATAAGTATAATTATTACAGTTCTAGCGATAATAACTGCATTATATGGGTAATAATGCACGTTATATTGCTAATAATATAAGTAATATGTATAATTATTACGGTTCTAGCGATAATAACTGCATTATATGGGTAATAATGCATGTCGTATTGATAATATCGGGAGTAGTATATATAATTATTATAGTTCTTGCGATAATAATAGTAAAATATGGCTAATAGTGCATGTTATATTGATAATAATAAAAGTAATAAGTATATTTATTATAGTTCTGTCGATAATAACTGCATAATATTGGTAACAATGCATGTTATATTGAGAATAATATAAGTAATAAGTATAATTATTACAGTTCTAGCGATAATAACTGCATTATATGCGTAATAATGCATGTTATATTGATGATAATGAAAGTAGTAAGTATATTTATTACAGTTCTAGCGATAATAACTGCATTATATGCGTAATAATGCATGTTATATTGATAATATCGGGAGTAATAAGTATAATTATTATAGTTCTAGCGACAATAATAGTAAAATATGGCTAATAGTGCATGTTATATTGATAATAATAAAAGTAATAAGTATATTTATTACAGTTCTATCGATAGAAACTGCATAATATGGGTGATAATGCATGTTATATTGATAATAATAAAAGTAATAAGTATATTTATTATAGTTCTATCGATAATAACTGCATAATATGGGTAATAATGCATGTTATATTGATGATAATGAAAGTAGTAAGTATATTTATTACAGTTCTAGCGATAATAACTGCATTATATGGGTAATAATGCATGTTATATTGATAATATCGGGAGTAATAAGTATAATTATTACAGTTCTAGCGATAATAACTGCATTATATGGGTAATAATGCA
The DNA here is from genome assembly GCA_963576845.1 of Megachile leachella. NCBI lineage: Eukaryota > Metazoa > Arthropoda > Insecta > Hymenoptera > Megachilidae > Megachile > Megachile leachella. The sequence continues at coordinate 105,203 of CAUYWW010000132.1, read as the reverse complement.
CGTTATATTGCTAATAATATAAGTAATATGTATAATTATTACGGTTCTAGCGATAATAACTGCATTATATGGGTAATAATGCATGTCATATTGATAATATCGGGAGTAGTAAATATAATTATTATAGTTCTTGCGATAATAATAGTAAAATATGGCTAATAGTGCATGTTCTATTGATAATAATAAAAGTAATAAGTATATTTATTACAGTTCTATCGATAATAACTGCATAATATGGGTAATAATGCATGTCATATTGATAATAATAAAAGTAATAAGTATATTTATTATAGTTCTATCGATAATAACTGCATAATATGCGTAATAATGCATGTTATATTGATGATAATGAAAGTAGTAAGTATATTTATTACAGTTCTATCGATAATAACTGCATAATATGGGTAATAATGCATGTTATATTGATGATAATAAAAGTAATACGTATATTTATTATAGTTCTAGCGATAATAACTGCATAATATGGGTAATAATGCATGTTATATTGATAATAATATAAGTAATAAGTATAATTATTACAGTTCTAGCGATAATAACTGCATTATATGGGTAATAATGCACGTTATATTGCTAATAATATACGTAATATGTATAATTATTACGGTTCTAGCGTTAATAACTGCATTATATGGGTAATAATGCATGTTATATTGATAATAATATAAGTAATAAGTATAATTATTACAGTTCTAGCGATAATAACTGCATTATATGGGTAATAATGCACGTTATATTGCTAATAATATAAATAATAAGTATAATTATTACAGTTCTAGCGATAATAACTGCATTATATGGGCAATAATGCATGTTATATTGATAATAATATAAGTAATAAGTATAATTATTACAGTTCTAGCGATAATAACTGCATAATATGGGTAATAATGCACGTTATATTGCTAATAATATAAGTAATAAGTATAATTATGACAGTTCTAGCGATAATAACTGCATTATATTGGTAATAATGCATGTTATATTGATAATAATAAAAGTAATAAGTATATTTATTATAGTTCTATCGATAATAACTGCATAATATGGGTAATAATGCATGTTATATTGATGATAATGAAAGTAGTAAGTATATTTATTACAGTTCTAGCGATAATAACTGCATTATATGCGTAATAATGCATGTTATATTGATAATATCGGGAGTAATAACTATAATTATTATAGTTCTAGCGACAATAATAGTACAATATGGCTAATAGTGCATGTTATATTGATAATAATAAAAGTAATAAGTATATATATTACAGTTCAATCGATAATAACTGCATAATATGGGTAATAATGCATGTTATATTGATGATAATAAAAGTAATACGTATATTTATTATAGTTCTAGCGATAATAACTGCATAATATGGGTAATAATGCATGTTATATTGATAATAATATAAGTAATAAGTATAATTATTACAGTTCTAGCGATAATAACTGCATTATATGGGTAATAATGCACGTTATATTGCTAATAATATAAGTAATATGTATAATTATTACGGTTCTAGCGATAATAACTGCATTATATGGGTAATAATGCATGTCGTATTGATAATATCGGGAGTAGTATATATAATTATTATAGTTCTTGCGATAATAATAGTAAAATATGGCTAATAGTGCATGTTATATTGATAATAATAAAAGTAATAAGTATATTTATTATAGTTCTGTCGATAATAACTGCATAATATTGGTAACAATGCATGTTATATTGAGAATAATATAAGTAATAAGTATAATTATTACAGTTCTAGCGATAATAACTGCATTATATGCGTAATAATGCATGTTATATTGATGATAATGAAAGTAGTAAGTATATTTATTACAGTTCTAGCGATAATAACTGCATTATATGCGTAATAATGCATGTTATATTGATAATATCGGGAGTAATAAGTATAATTATTATAGTTCTAGCGACAATAATAGTAAAATATGGCTAATAGTGCATGTTATATTGATAATAATAAAAGTAATAAGTATATTTATTACAGTTCTATCGATAGAAACTGCATAATATGGGTAATAATGCATGTTATATTGACGATAATAAAAGTAATACGTATATTTATTATAGTTCTAGCGATAATAACTGCATAATATGGGTGATAATGCATGTTATATTGATAATAATAAAAGTAATAAGTATATTTATTATAGTTCTATCGATAATAACTGCATAATATGGGTAATAATGCATGTTATATTGATGATAATGAAAGTAGTAAGTATATTTATTACAGTTCTAGCGATAATAACTGCATTATATGGGTAATAATGCATGTTATATTGATAATATCGGGAGTAATAAGTATAATTACTATATTTCTAGTGATAATAATAGTACAATATGGCTAATAGTGCATGTTATATTGATAATAATAAAAGTAATAAGTATATTTATTACAGTTCTATCGATAATAACTGCATAATATGGGTAATAATGCATGTTATATTGACGATAATAAAAGTAATACGTATATTTATTATAGTTCTAGCGATAATAACTGCATAATATGGGTGATAATGCATGTTATATTGATAATAATAAAAGTAATAAGTATATTTATTATAGTTCTATCGATAATAACTGCATAATATGGGTAATAATGCATGTTATATTGATGATAATGAAAGTAGTAAGTATATTTATTACAGTTCTAGCGATAATAACTGCATTATATGGGTAATAATGCACGTTATATTGCTAATAATATAAATAATAAGTATAATTATTACAGTTCTAGCGATAATAACTGCATTATATGGGCAATAATGCATGTTATATTGATAATAATATAAGTAATAAGTATAATTATTACAGTTCTAGCGATAATAACTGCATAATATGGGTAACAATGCACGTTATATTGCTAATAATATAAGTAATAAGTATAATTATGACAGTTCTAGCGATAATAACTGCATTATATTGGTAATAATGCATGTTATATTGATAATAATAAAAGTAATAAGTATATTTATTATAGTTCTATCGATAATAACTGCATAATATGGGTAATAATGCATGTTATATTGATGATAATGAAAGTAGTAAGTATATTTATTACAGTTCTAGCGATAATAACTGCATTATATGCGTAATAATGCATGTTATATTGATAATATCGGGAGTAATAACTATAATTATTATAGTTCTAGCGACAATAATAGTACAATATGGCTAATAGTGCATGTTATATTGATAATAATAAAAGTAATAAGTATATATATTACAGTTCAATCGATAATAACTGCATAATATGGGTAATAATGCATGTTATATTGATGATAATAAAAGTAATACGTATATTTATTATAGTTCTAGCGATAATAACTGCATAATATGGGTAATAATGCATGTTATATTGATAATAATATAAGTAATAAGTATAATTATTACAGTTCTAGCGATAATAACTGCATTATATGGGTAATAATGCACGTTATATTGCTAATAATATAAGTAATATGTATAATTATTACGGTTCTAGCGATAATAACTGCATTATATGGGTAATAATGCATGTCGTATTGATAATATCGGGAGTAGTAAATATAATTATTATAGTTCTTGCGATAATAATAGTAAAATATGGCTAATAGTGCATGTTATATTGATAATAATAAAAGTAATAAGTATATTTATTATAGTTCTGTCGATAATAACTGCATAATATGGGTAACAATGCATGTTATATTGAGAATAATATAAGTAATAAGTATAATTATTACAGTTCTAGCGATAATAACTGCATTATATGCGTAATAATGCATGTTATATTGATGATAATGAAAGTAGTAAGTATATTTATTACAGTTCTAGCGATAATAACTGCATTATATGCGTAATAATGCATGTTATATTGATAATATCGGGAGTAATAAGTATAATTATTATAGTTCTAGCGACAATAATAGTAAAATATGGCTAATAGTGCATGTTATATTGATAATAATAAAAGTAATAAGTATATTTATTACAGTTCTATCGATAGAAACTGCATAATATGGGTAATAATGCATGTTATATTGACGATAATAAAAGTAATACGTATATTTATTATAGTTCTAGCGATAATAACTGCATAATATGGGTGATAATGCATGTTATATTGATAATAATAAAAGTAATAAGTATATTTATTATAGTTCTATCGATAATAACTGCATAATATGGGTAATAATGCATGTTATATTGATGATAATGAAAGTAGTAAGTATATTTATTACAGTTCTAGCGATAATAACTGCATTATATGGGTAATAATGCATGTTATATTGATAATATCGGGAGTAATAAGTATAATTACTATATTTCTAGTGATAATAATAGTACAATATGGCTAATAGTGCATGTTATATTGATAATAATAAAAGTAATAAGTATATTTATTACAGTTCTATCGATAATAACTGCATAATATGGGTAATAATGCATGTTATATTGACGATAATAAAAGTAATACGTATATTTATTATAGTTCTAGCGATAATAACTGCATAATATGGGTGATAATGCATGTTATATTGATAATAATAAAAGTAATAAGTATATTTATTATAGTTCTATCGATAATAACTGCATAATATGGGTAATAATGCATGTTATATTGATGATAATGAAAGTAGTAAGTATATTTATTACAGTTCTAGCGATAATAACTGCATTATATGGGTAATAATGCATGTTATATTGATAATATCGGGAGTAATAAGTATAATTACTATATTTCTAGCGATAATAATAGTACAATATGGCTAATAGTGCATGTTATATTGATAATAATAAAAGTAATAAGTATATTTATTACAGTTCTATCGATAATAACTGCATAATATGTGTAATAATGCATGTTATATTGATGATAATAAAAGTAATAAGTATAATTATTACAGTTCCAGCGATAATAACTGCATTATATGGGTAATAATGCACGTTATATTGCTAATAATATAAGTAATATGTATAATTATTACAGTTCTAGCGATAATAACTGCATTATATGGGTAATAATGCACGTTATATTGCTAATAATATAAATAATAAGTATAATTATTACAGTTCCAGCGATAATAACTGCATTATATGGGCAATAATGCATGTTATATTGATAATATCGGGAGTAATAAATATTATTATTATAGTTCTTGCGATAATAATAGTAAAATATGGCTTATAGTGCATGTTCTATTGATAATAATAAAAGTAATAAGTATAATTATTACAGTTCGAGCGATAATAACTCCATTATGTGGGTAATAATGCATGTTATATTGATAATAATATAAGTAATAAGTATAATTATTACAGTTCTAGCGATAATAACTGCATAATATGGGTAATAATGCATGTTATATTGATAATATCGGGAGTAACGAGTATAATTATTACAGTTCTAGCGATAATAATAGTAAAATATGGCTAATAGTGCCTGTTCTATTGATAATAATAAAAGTAATACGTATATTTGTTATAGTTCTATCCATAATAACTGCATAATATGGGTAATAATGCATGTTATATTGATGATAATGAAAGTAGTAAGTATATTTATTACAGTTCTAGCGATAATAACTGCATTATATGCGTAATAATGCATGTTATATTGATAATATCGGGAGTAATAAGTATAATTATTATAGTTCTAGCGACAATAATAGTAAACTATGGCTAATAGTGCATGTTATATTGATAATAATAAAAGTAATAAGTATATTTATTATAGTTCTAGCGATAATAACTGCATAATATGGGTAATAATGCATGTTATATTGAGAATAATATAAGTAATAAGTATAATTATTACAGTTCTAGCGATAATAACTGCATAATATGGGTAATAATGCATGTTATATTGATGATAATAAAAGTAATACGTATATTTATTATAGTTCTAGCGATTATAACTGCATAATATGGGTAATAATGCATGTTATATTGATAATAATGTAAGTAATAAGTATAATTATTACAGTTCTAGCGATAATAACTGCATTATATGGGTAATAATGCATGTTATATCGATAATATCGTGTGCAATAAGTATAATTATTATAGTTCTAGCGATATCAACAGTACAATATGGCTAATAGTGAATGTTATATTGATAATAATAAAAGTAATAAGTATATTTATTATAGTTCTATCGATAATAACTACATAATATGGGTAATAATGCATGTTATATTGATGATAATAAAAGTAATACGTATATTTATTGTAGTTTTAGCGATAATAACTGCATAATATGGGTAATAATGCATGTTATATTGATAATATCGGGAGTAATAAGTATAATTATTATAGTTCTAGCGACAATAATAGTAAACTATGGCTAATAGTGCATGTTATATTGATAATAATAAAAGTAATAAGTATATTTATTATAGTTCTAGCGATAATAACTGCATAATATGGGTAATAATGCATGTTATATTGAGAATAATATAAGTAATAAGTATAATTATTACAGTTCTAGCGATAATAACTGCATAATATGGGTAATAATGCATGTTATATTGATGATAATAAAAGTAATACGTATATTTATTATAGTTCTAGCGATTATAACTGCATAATATGGGTAATAATGCATGTTATATTGATAATAATGTAAGTAATAAGTATAATTATTACAGTTCTAGCGATAATAACTGCATTATATGGGTAATAATGCATGTTATATCGATAATATCGTGTGCAATAAGTATAATTATTATAGTTCTAGCGATATCAACAGTACAATATGGCTAATAGTGAATGTTATATTGATAATAATAAAAGTAATAAGTATATTTATTATAGTTCTATCGATAATAACTACATAATATGGGTAATAATGCATGTTATATTGATGATAATAAAAGTAATACGTATATTTATTGTAGTTTTAGCGATAATAACTGCATAATATGGGTAATAATGCATGTTATATTTATAATAATATTAGTAATAAGTATATTTATTATAGTTCTATCCATAATAACTGCATAATATGGGTAATATTGCATGTTATATTGATGATAATAAAAGTAATACGTATATTTATTATAGTTTTAGCGATAATAACTGCATAATATAGGTAATAATGCATGTTATATTTATAATAATATAAGTAATAAGTGTAATTATTACAGTTCTAGCGATAATAACTGCATTATATGGGTAATAATACACGTTATATTGCTAATAATGTAAGTAATAAGTATAATTATTACAGTTCTAGCGATAATCACTGCATTATATGGGTAAAAATGCATGTTATATTGATAATATCGGGAGTAATAAGTATAATTATTATAGTTCTAGCGATAATAATCGTAAAATATGGCTAATAGTGCATGTTATATTGATAATAATAAAAGTAATAAGTATATTTATTACAGTTCTATCGATAATAACTGCATAATATGGGTAATAATGCATGTTATATTGATGATAATAAAAGTAATACGTATATTTATTATAGTTCTAGCGATTATAACTGCATAATATGGGTAATAATGCATGTTATATTGATAATAATATAAGTAATAAGTATAATTATTACAGTTCTAGCGATAATAACTCCATTATATGGGTAATAATGTACGTTATATTGCTAATAATATAAGTAATAAGTATAATTATGACAGTTCTAGCGATAATAACTGCATAATATGGGTAATAATGCACGTTCTATTGCTAATAATATAAGTAATAAGTATAATTATTACAGTTCTAGCGATAATAACTGCATTATATGGGTAATAATGCATGTTATATCGATAATATCGTGTGCAATAAGTATAATTATTATAGTTCTAGCGATATCGACAGTACAATATGGCTAATAGTGAATGTTATATTGATAATAATAAAAGTAATAAGTATATTTATTATAGTTCTATCGATAATAACTGCATAATATGGGTAATAATGCATGTTATATTGATGATAATAAAAGTAATAAGTCTATTTATTATAGTTCTATCGATAATAACTGCATAATATGGGTAATAATGCATGTTATATTGATGATAATAGAAGTAATACGTATATTTATTATAGTTTTAGCGATAATAACTGCATAATATGGGTAATAATGCATGTTATATTGATAATAATGTAAGTAATAAGTATAATTATTACAGTTCTAGCGATAATAACTGCATTATATGGGTAATAATGCATGTTATATCGATAATATCGTGTGCAATAAGTATAATTATTATAGTTCTAGCGATATCAACAGTACAATATGGCTAATAGTGAATGTTATATTGATAATAATAAAAGTAATAAGTATATTTATTATAGTTCTATCGATAATAACTGCATAATATGGGTAATAATGCATGTTATATTGATGATAATAGAAGTAATACGTATATTTATTATAGTTTTAGCGATAATAACTGCATAATATGGGTAATAATGCATGTTATATTGAGAATAATATAAGTAATAAGTATAATTATTACAGTTCTAGCGATAATAACTGCATAATATGGGTAATAATGCATGTTATATTGATGATAATAAAAGTAATACGTATATTTATTATAGTTCTAGCGATTATAACTGCATAATATGGGTAATAATGCATGTTATATTGATAATAATGTAAGTAATAAGTATAATTATTACAGTTCTAGCGATAATAACTGCATTATATGGGTAATAATGCATGTTATATCGATAATATCGTGTGCAATAAGTATAATTATTATAGTTCTAGCGATATCGACAGTACAATATGGCTAATAGTGAATGTTATATTGATAATAATAAAAGTAATAAGTATATTTATTATAGTTCTATCGATAATAACTGCATAATATGGGTAATAATGCATGTTATATTGATGATAATAAAAGTAATACGTATATTTATTATAGTTTTAGCGATAATAACTGCATAATATGGGTAATAATGCATGTTATATTTATAATAATATAAGTAATAAGTATATTTATTATAGTTCTATCGATAATAACTGCATAACATGGGTAATAATGCATGTTATATTCATGATAATAGAAGTAATACGTATATTTATTATAGTTTTAGCGATAATAACTGCATAATATGGGTAATAATGCATGTTATATTGAGAATAATATAAGTAATAAGTATAATTATTACAGTTCTAGCGATAATAACTGCATAATATGGGTAATAATGCATGTTATATTGATGATAATAAAAGTAATACGTATATTTATTATAGTTCTAGCGATTATAACTGCATAATATGGGTAATAATGCATGTTATATTGATAATAATGTAAGTAATGAGTATAATTATTACAGTTCTAGCGATAATAACTGCATTATATGGGTAATAATGCATGTTATATCGATAATATCGTGTGCAATAAGTATAATTATTATAGTTCTAGCGATATCAACAGTACAATATGGCTAATAGTGAATGTTATATTGATAATAATAAAAGTAATAAGTATATTTATTATAGTTCTATCGATAATAACTACATAATATGGGTAATAATGCATGTTATATTGATGATAATAAAAGTAATACGTATATTTATTGTAGTTTTAGCGATAATAACTGCATAATATGGGTAATAATGCATGTTATATTTATAATAATATTAGTAATAAGTATATTTATTATAGTTCTATCGATAATAACTGCATAATATGGGTAATATTGCATGTTATATTGATGATAATAAAAGTAATACGTATATTTATTATAGTTTTAGCGATAATAACTGCATAATATAGGTAATAATGCATGTTATATTTATAATAATATAAGTAATAAGTGTAATTATTACAGTTCTAGCGATAATAACTGCATTATATGGGTAATAATACACGTTATATTGCTAATAATGTAAGTAATAAGTATAATTATTACAGTTCTAGCGATAATCACTGCATTATATGGGTAAAAATGCATGTTATATTGATAATATCGGGAGTAATAAGTATAATTATTATAGTTCTAGCGATAATAATCGTAAAATATGGCTAATAGTGCATGTTATATTGATAATAATAAAAGTAATAAGTATATTTATTACAGTTCTATCGATAATAACTGCATAATATGGGTAATAATGCATGTTATATTGATGATAATAAAAGTAATACGTATATTTATTATAGTTCTAGCGATTATAACTGCATAATATGGGTAATAATGCATGTTATATTGATAATAATATAAGTAATAAGTATAATTATTACAGTTCTAGCGATAATAACTCCATTATATGGGTAATAATGTACGTTATATTGCTAATAATATAAGTAATAAGTATAATTATGACGGTTCTAGCGATAATAACTGCATAATATGGGTAATAATGCACGTTCTATTGCTAATAATATAAGTAATAAGTATAATTATTACAGTTCTAGCGATAATAACTGCATTATATGGGTAATAATGCATGTTATATCGATAATATCGTGTGCAATAAGTATAATTATTATAGTTCTAGCGATATCGACAGTACAATATGGCTAATAGTGAATGTTATATTGATAATAATAAAAGTAATAAGTATATTTATTATAGTTCTATCGATAATAACTGCATAATATGGGTAATAATGCATGTTATATTGATGATAATAAAAGTAATACGTATATTTATTATAGTTTTAGCGATAATAACTGCATAATATGGGTAATAATGCATGTTATATTTATAATAATATAAGTAATAAGTATATTTATTATAGTTCTATCGATAATAACTGCATAATATGGGTAATAATGCATGTTATATTGATGATAATAGAAGTAATACGTATATTTATTATAGTTTTAGCGATAATAACTGCATAATATGGGTAATAATGCATGTTATATTGAGAATAATATAAGTAATAAGTATAATTATTACAGTTCTAGCGATAATAACTGCATAATATGGGTAATAATGCATGTTATATTGATGATAATAAAAGGAGTACGTATATTTATTATAGTTCTAGCGATTATAACTGCATAATATGGGTAATAATGCATGTTATATTGATAATAATGTAAGTAATAAGTATAATTATTACAGTTCTAGCGATAATAACTGCATTATATGGGTAATAATGCATGTTATATCGATAATATCGAGTGCAATAAGTATAATTATTATAGTTCTAGCGATATCAACAGTACAATATGGCTAATAGTGAATGTTATATTGATAATAATAAAAGTAATAAGTATATTTATTATAGTTCTATCGATAATAACTGCATAATATGGGTAATAATGCATGTTATATTGATGATAATAAAAGTAATACGTATATTTATTATAGTTTTAGCGATAATAACTGCATAATATGGGTAATAATGCATGTTATATTTATAATAATATAAGTAATAAGTGTAATTATTACAGTTCTAGCGATAATAACTGCATTATATGGGTAATAATGCACGTTATATTGCTAATAATGTAAGTAATAAGTATAATTATTACAGTTCTAGCGATAATCACTGCATTATGTGGGTAATAATGCATGTTATATTGATAATATCGGGAGTAATAAGTATAATTATTATAGTTCTAGCGATAATAATCGTAAAATATGGCTAATAGTGCATGTTATATTGATAATAATAAAAGTAATAAGTATATTTATTACAGTTCTATCGATAATAACTGCATAATATGGGTAATAATGCATGTTATATTGATGATAATAAAAGTAATACGTATATTTATTATAGTTCTAGCGATTATAACTGCATAATATGGGTAATAATGCATGCTATATTGATAATAATATAAGTAATAAGTATAATTATTACAGTTCTAGCGATAATAACTCCATTATATGGGTAATAATGTACGTTATATTGCTAATAATATAAGTAATAAGTATAATTATGACAGTTCTAGCGATAATAACTGCATTATATGGGTAATAATGCATGTTATATCGATAATATCGTGTGCAATAAGTATAATTATTATAGTTCTAGCGATATCGACAGTACAATATGGCTAATAGTGAATGTTATATTGATAATAATAAAAGTAATAAGTATATTTATTCTAGTTCTATCGATAATAACTGCATAATATGGGTAATAATGCATGTTATATTGATGATAATAAAAGTAATACGTATATTTATTATAGTTTTAGCGATAATAACTGCATAATATGGGTAATAATGCATGTTATATTTATAATAATATAAGTAATAAGTATATTTATTATAGTTCTATCGATAATAACTGCATAATATGGGTAATAATGCATGTTATATTGATGATAATAGAAGTAATACGTATATTTATTATAGTTTTAGCGATAATAACTGCATAATATGGGTAATAATGCATGTTATATTTATAATAATATAAGTAATAAGTGTAATTATTACAGTTCTAGCGATAATAACTGCATTATATGGGTAATAATGCACGTTATATTGCTAATAATGTAAGTAATAAGTATAATTATTACAGTTCTAGCGATAATCACTGCATTATATGGGTAATAATGCATGTTATATTGATAATATCGGGAGTAATAAGTATAATTATTATAGTTTTAGCGATAATAATCGTAAAATATGGCTAATAGTGCATGTTATATTGATAATAATAAAAGTAATAAGTATATTTATTATAGTTCTATCGATAATAACTGCATAATATGGGTAATAATGCATGCTATATTGATGATAATAAAAGTAATACGTATATTTATTATAGTTCTAGCGATAATAACTGCATAATATGGGTAATAATGCATGTTATATTGATAATAATATAAGTAATAGGTATAATTATTACAGTTCTAGCGATAATAACTGCATTATATGGGTAATAATGCACGTTATATTGCTAATAATGTAAGTAATAAGTATAATTATTACAGTTCTAGCGATAATAACTGCATTATATGGGTAATAATGCATGTTATATTGATAATATTGGGAGTAATAAGTATAATTATTATAGTTCTAGCGATAATAATAGTAAAATATGGCTAATAGTGCATGTTATATTGATAATAATAAAAGTAATAAGTATATTTATTACAGTTCTATCGATAACAACTGCATAATATGGGTAATAATGCATGTTATATTGATGATAATAAAAGTAATACGTATATCTATTATAGTTCTAGCGATTATAACTGCATAATATGGGTAATAATGCATGTTATATTGAGAATAATATAAGTAATAAGTATAATTATTACAGTTCTAGCGATAATAACTCCATTATATGGGTAATAATGCACGTTATATTGCTAATAATATAAGTAATAAGTATAATTATTACAGTTCAAGCCATAATAACTGCATAATATGGGTAATAATGCACGTTATATTGCTAATAATATAAGTAATAAGTATAATTATTACAGTTCTAGCGATAATAACTGCATTATATGGGTAATAATGCACGTTATATTGCTAATAATGTAAGTAATAAGTATAATTATTACAGTTCTAGCGATAATAACTGCATTATATCGGTAATAATGCATGTTATATTGATAATATTGGGAGTAATAAGTATAATTATTATAGTTCTAGCGATAATAATAGTAAAATATGGCTAATAGTGCATGTTATATTGATAATAATAAAAGTAATAAGTATATTTATTACAGTTCTATCGATAATAACTGCATAATATGGGTAATAATGCATGTTATATTGATGATAATAAAAGTAATACGTATATTTATTATAGTTCTAGCGATTATAACTGCATAATATGGGTAATAATGCATGTTATATTGATAATAATGTAAGTAATAAGTATAATTATTACAGTTCTAGCGATAATAACTGCATTATATGGGTAATAATGCATGTTATATCGATAATATCGTGTGCAATAAGTATAATTATTATAGTTCTAGCGATATCGACAGTACAATATGGCTAATAGTGAATGTTATATTGATAATAATAAAAGTAATAAGTATATTTATTATAGTTTTAGCGATAATAACTGCATAATATGGGTAATAATGCATGTTATATTTATAATAATATAAGTAATAAGTATATTTATTATAGTTCTATCGATAATAACTGCATAATATGGGTAATAATGCATGTTATATTGATGATAATAGAAGTAATACGTATATTTATTATAGTTTTAGCGATAATAACTGCATAATATGGGTAATAATGCATGTTATATTGAGAATAATATAAGTAATAAGTATAATTATTACAGTTCTAGCGATAATAACTGCATAATATGGGTAATAATGCATGTTATATTGATGATAATAAAAGTAATACGTATATTTATTATAGTTCTAGCGATTATAACTGCATAATATGGGTAATAATGCATGTTATATTGATAATAATGTAAGTAATAAGTATAATTATTACAGTTCTAGCGATAATAACTGCATTATATGGGTAATAATGCATGTTATATCGATAATATCGAGTGCAATAAGTATAATTATTATAGTTCTAGCGATATCAACAGTACAATATGGCTAATAGTGAATGTTATATTGATAATAATAAAAGTAATAAGTATATTTATTATAGTTCTATCGATAATAACTGCATAATATGGGTAATAATGCATGTTATATTGATGATAATAAAAGTAATACGTATATTTATTATAGTTTTAGCGATAATAACTGCATAATATGGGTAATAATGCATGTTATATTTATAATAATATAAGTAATAAGTGTAATTATTACAGTTCTAGCGATAATAACTGCATTATATGGGTAATAATGCACGTTATATTGCTAATAATGTAAGTAATAAGTATAATTATTACAGTTCTAGCGATAATCACTGCATTATGTGGGTAATAATGCATGTTATATTGATAATATCGGGAGTAATAAGTATAATTATTATAGTTCTAGCGATAATAATCGTAAAATATGGCTAATAGTGCATGTTATATTGATAATAATAAAAGTAATAAGTATATTTATTACAGTTCTATCGATAATAACTGCATAATATGGGTCATAATGCATGTTATATTGATGATAATAAAAGTAATACGCATATTTATTATAGTTCTAGCGATTATAACTGCATAATATGGGTAATAATGCATGCTATATTGATAATAATATAAGTAATAAGTATAATTATTACAGTTCTAGCGATAATAACTCCATTATATGGGTAATAATGTACGTTATATTGCTAATAATATAAGTAATAAGTATAATTATGACAGTTCTAGCGATAATAACTGCATTATATGGGTAATAATGCATGTTATATCGATAATATCGTGTGCAATAAGTATAATTATTATAGTTCTAGCGATATCGACAGTACAATATGGCTAATAGTGAATGTTATATTGATAATAATAAAAGTAATAAGTATATTTATTCTAGTTCTATCGATAATAACTGCATAATATGGGTAATAATGCATGTTATATTGATGATAATAAAAGTAATACGTATATTTATTATAGTTTTAGCGATAATAACTGCATAATATGGGTAATAATGCATGTTATATTTATAATAATATAAGTAATAAGTATATTTATTATAGTTCTATCGATAATAACTGCATAATATGGGTAATAATGCATGTTATATTTATAATAATATAAGTAATAAGTGTAATTATTACAGTTCTAGCGATAATAACTGCATTATATGGGTAATAATGCACGTTATATTGCTAATAATGTAAGTAATAAGTATAATTATTACAGTTCTAGCGATAATCACTGCATTATATGGGTAATAATGCATGTTATATTGATAATATCGGGAGTAATAAGTATAATTATTATAGTTTTAGCGATAATAATCGTAAAATATGGCTAATAGTGCATGTTATATTGATAATAATAAAAGTAATAAGTATATTTATTATAGTTTTATCGATAATAACTGCATAATATGGGTAATAATGCATGCTATATTGATGATAATAAAAGTAATACGTATATTTATTATAGTTCTAGCGATAATAACTGCATAATATGGGTAATAATGCATGTTATATTGATAATAATATAAGTAATAGGTATAATTATTACAGTTCTAGCGATAATAACTGCATTATATGGGTAATAATGCACGTTATATTGCTAATAATGTAAGTAATAAGTATAATTATTACAGTTCTAGCGATAATAACTGCATTATATGGGTAATAATGCATGTTATATTGATAATATTGGGAGTAATAAGTATAATTATTATAGTTCTAGCGATAATAATAGTAAAATATGGCTAATAGTGCATGTTATATTGATAATAATAAAAGTAATAAGTATATTTATTACAGTTCTATCGATAACAACTGCATAATATGGGTAATAATGCATGTTATATTGATGATAATAAAAGTAATACGTATATCTATTATAGTTCTAGCGATTATAACTGCATAATATGGGTAATAATGCATGTTATATTGAGAATAATATAAGTAATAAGTATAATTATTACAGTTCTAGCGATAATAACTCCATTATATGGGTAATAATGCACGTTATATTGCTAATAATATAAGTAATAAGTATAATTATTACAGTTCAAGCCATAATAACTGCATAATATGGGTAATAATGCACGTTATATTGCTAATAATATAAGTAATAAGTATAATTATTACAGTTCTAGCGATAATAACTGCATTATATGGGTAATAATGCACGTTATATTGCTAATAATGTAAGTAATAAGTATAATTATTACAGTTCTAGCGATAATAACTGCATTATATCGGTAATAATGCATGTTATATTGATAATATTGGGAGTAATAAGTATAATTATTATAGTTCTAGCGATAATAATAGTAAAATATGGCTAATAGTGCATGTTATATTGATAATAATAAAAGTAATAAGTATATTTATTACAGTTCTATCGATAATAACTGCATAATATGGGTAATAATGCATGTTATATTGATGATAATAAAAGTAATACGTATATTTATTATAGTTCTAGCGATTATAACTGCATAATATGGGTAATAATGCATGTTATATTGATAATAATGTAAGTAATAAGTATAATTATTACAGTTCTAGCGATAATAACTGCATTATATGGGTAATAATGCATGTTATATCGATAATATCGTGTGCAATAAGTATAATTATTATAGTTCTAGCGATATCGACAGTACAATATGGCTAATAGTGAATGTTATATTGATAATAATAAAAGTAATAAGTATATTTATTATAGTTTTAGCGATAATAACTGCATAATATGGGTAATAATGCATGTTATATTTATAATAATATAAGTAATAAGTATATTTATTATAGTTCTATCGATAATAACTGCATAATATGGGTAATAATGCATGTTATATTGATGATAATAGAAGTAATACGTATATTTATTATAGTTTTAGCGATAATAACTGCATAATATGGGTAATAATGCATGTTATATTGAGAATAATATAAGTAATAAGTATAATTATTACAGTTCTAGCGATAATAACTGCATAATATGGGTAATAATGCATGTTATATTGATGATAATAAAAGTAATACGTATATTTATTATAGTTCTAGCGATTATAACTGCATAATATGGGTAATAATGCATGTTATATTGATAATAATGTAAGTAATAAGTATAATTATTACAGTTCTAGCGATAATAACTGCATTATATGGGTAATAATGCATGTTATATCGATAATATCGAGTGCAATAAGTATAATTATTATAGTTCTAGCGATATCAACAGTACAATATGGCTAATAGTGAATGTTATATTGATAATAATAAAAGTAATAAGTATATTTATTATAGTTCTATCGATAATAACTGCATAATATGGGTAATAATGCATGTTATATTGATGATAATAAAAGTAATACGTATATTTATTATAGTTTTAGCGATAATAACTGCATAATATGGGTAATAATGCATGTTATATTTATAATAATATAAGTAATAAGTGTAATTATTACAGTTCTAGCGATAATAACTGCATTATATGGGTAATAATGCACGTTATATTGCTAATAATGTAAGTAATAAGTATAATTATTACAGTTCTAGCGATAATCACTGCATTATGTGGGTAATAATGCATGTTATATTGATAATATCGGGAGTAATAAGTATAATTATTATAGTTCTAGCGATAATAATCGTAAAATATGGCTAATAGTGCATGTTATATTGATAATAATAAAAGTAATAAGTATATTTATTACAGTTCTATCGATAATAACTGCATAATATGGGTCATAATGCATGTTATATTGATGATAATAAAAGTAATACGTATATTTATTATAGTTCTAGCGATTATAACTGCATAATATGGGTAATAATGCATGCTATATTGATAATAATATAAGTAATAAGTATAATTATTACAGTTCTAGCGATAATAACTCCATTATATGGGTAATAATGTACGTTATATTGCTAATAATATAAGTAATAAGTATAATTATGACAGTTCTAGCGATAATAACTGCATTATATGGGTAATAATGCATGTTATATCGATAATATCGTGTGCAATAAGTATAATTATTATAGTTCTAGCGATATCGACAGTACAATATGGCTAATAGTGAATGTTATATTGATAATAATAAAAGTAATAAGTATATTTATTCTAGTTCTATCGATAATAACTGCATAATATGGGTAATAATGCATGTTATATTGATGATAATAAAAGTAATACGTATATTTATTATAGTTTTAGCGATAATAACTGCATAATATGGGTAATAATGCATGTTATATTTATAATAATATAAGTAATAAGTATATTTATTATAGTTCTATCGATAATAACTGCATAATATGGGTAATAATGCATGTTATATTGATGATAATAGAAGTAATACGTATATTTATTATAGTTTTAGCGATAATAACTGCATAATATGGGTAATAATGCATGTTATATTTATAATAATATAAGTAATAAGTGTAATTATTACAGTTCTAGCGATAATAACTGCATTATATGGGTAATAATGCACGTTATATTGCTAATAATGTAAGTAATAAGTATAATTATTACAGTTCTAGCGATAATCACTGCATTATATGGGTAATAATGCATGTTATATTGATAATATCGGGAGTAATAAGTATAATTATTATAGTTTTAGCGATAATAATCGTAAAATATGGCTAATAGTGCATGTTATATTGATAATAATAAAAGTAATAAGTATATTTATTATAGTTTTATCGATAATAACTGCATAATATGGGTAATAATGCATGCTATATTGATGATAATAAAAGTAATACGTATATTTATTATAGTTCTAGCGATAATAACTGCATAATATGGGTAATAATGCATGCTATATTGATAATAATATAAGTAATAAGTATAATTATTACAGTTCTAGCGATAATAACTCCATTATATGGGTAATAATGTACGTTATATTGCTAATAATATAAGTAATAAGTATAATTATGACAGTTCTAGCGATAATAACTGCATTATATGGGTAATAATGCATGTTATATCGATAATATCGTGTGCAATAAGTATAATTATTATAGTTCTAGCGATATCGACAGTACAATATGGCTAATAGTGAATGTTATATTGATAATAATAAAAGTAATAAGTATATTTATTCTAGTTCTATCGATAATAACTGCATAATATGGGTAATAATGCATGTTATATTGATGATAATAAAAGTAATACGTATATTTATTATAGTTTTAGCGATAATAACTGCATAATATGGGTAATAATGCATGTTATATTTATAATAATATAAGTAATAAGTATATTTATTATAGTTCTATCGATAATAACTGCATAATATGGGTAATAATGCATGTTATATTGATGATAATAGAAGTAATACGTATATTTATTATAGTTTTAGCGATAATAACTGCATAATATGGGTAATAATGCATGTTATATTTATAATAATATAAGTAATAAGTGTAATTATTACAGTTCTAGCGATAATAACTGCATTATATGGGTAATAATGCACGTTATATTGCTAATAATGTAAGTAATAAGTATAATTATTACAGTTCTAGCGATAATCACTGCATTATATGGGTAATAATGCATGTTATATTGATAATATCGGGAGTAATAAGTATAATTATTATAGTTTTAGCGATAATAATCGTAAAATATGGCTAATAGTGCATGTTATATTGATAATAATAAAAGTAATAAGTATATTTATTATAGTTTTATCGATAATAACTGCATAATATGGGTAATAATGCATGCTATATTGATGATAATAAAAGTAATACGTATATTTATTATAGTTCTAGCGATAATAACTGCATAATATGGGTAATAATGCATGTTATATTGATAATAATATAAGTAATAGGTATAATTATTACAGTTCTAGCGATAATAACTGCATTATATGGGTAATAATGCACGTTATATTGCTAATAATGTAAGTAATAAGTATAATTATTACAGTTCTAGCGATAATAACTGCATTATATGGGTAATAATGCATGTTATATTGATAATATTGGGAGTAATAAGTATAATTATTATAGTTCTAGCGATAATAATAGTAAAATATGGCTAATAGTGCATGTTATATTGATAATAATAAAAGTAATAAGTATATTTATTACAGTTCTATCGATAACAACTGCATAATATGGGTAATAATGCATGTTATATTGATGATAATAAAAGTAATACGTATATCTATTATAGTTCTAGCGATTATAACTGCATAATATGGGTAATAATGCATGTTATATTGAGAATAATATAAGTAATAAGTATAATTATTACAGTTCTAGCGATAATAACTCCATTATATGGGTAATAATGCACGTTATATTGCTAATAATATAAGTAATAAGTATAATTATTACAGTTCAAGCCATAATAACTGCATAATATGGGTAATAATGCACGTTATATTGCTAATAATATAAGTAATAAGTATAATTATTACAGTTCTAGCGATAATAACTGCATTATATGGGTAATAATGCACGTTATATTGCTAATAATGTAAGTAATAAGTATAATTATTACAGTTCTAGCGATAATAACTGCATTATATCGGTAATAATGCATGTTATATTGATAATATTGGGAGTAATAAGTATAATTATTATAGTTCTAGCGATAATAATAGTAAAATATGGCTAATAGTGCATGTTATATTGATAATAATAAAAGTAATAAGTATATTTATTACAGTTCTATCGATAATAACTGCATAATATGGGTAATAATGCATGTTATATTGATGATAATAAAAGTAATACGTATATTTATTATAGTTCTAGCGATTATAACTGCATAATATGGGTAATAATGCATGTTATATTGATAATAATGTAAGTAATAAGTATAATTATTACAGTTCTAGCGATAATAACTGCATTATATGGGTAATAATGCATGTTATATCGATAATATCGTGTGCAATAAGTATAATTATTATAGTTCTAGCGATATCGACAGTACAATATGGCTAATAGTGAATGTTATATTGATAATAATAAAAGTAATAAGTATATTTATTATAGTTTTAGCGATAATAACTGCATAATATGGGTAATAATGCATGTTATATTTATAATAATATAAGTAATAAGTATATTTATTATAGTTCTATCGATAATAACTGCATAATATGGGTAATAATGCATGTTATATTGATGATAATAGAAGTAATACGTATATTTATTATAGTTTTAGCGATAATAACTGCATAATATGGGTAATAATGCATGTTATATTGAGAATAATATAAGTAATAAGTATAATTATTACAGTTCTAGCGATAATAACTGCATAATATGGGTAATAATGCATGTTATATTGATGATAATAAAAGTAATACGTATATTTATTATAGTTCTAGCGATTATAACTGCATAATATGGGTAATAATGCATGTTATATTGATAATAATGTAAGTAATAAGTATAATTATTACAGTTCTAGCGATAATAACTGCATTATATGGGTAATAATGCATGTTATATCGATAATATCGAGTGCAATAAGTATAATTATTATAGTTCTAGCGATATCAACAGTACAATATGGCTAATAGTGAATGTTATATTGATAATAATAAAAGTAATAGGTATATTTATTATAGTTCTATCGATAATAACTGCATAATATGGGTAATAATGCATGTTATATTGATGATAATAAAAGTAATACGTATATTTATTATAGTTTTAGCGATAATAACTGCATAATATGGGTAATAATGCATGTTATATTTATAATAATATAAGTAATAAGTGTAATTATTACAGTTCTAGCGATAATAACTGCATTATATGGGTAATAATGCACGTTATATTGCTAATAATGTAAGTAATAAGTATAATTATTACAGTTCTAGCGATAATCACTGCATTATGTGGGTAATAATGCATGTTATATTGATAATATCGGGAGTAATAAGTATAATTATTATAGTTCTAGCGATAATAATCGTAAAATATGGCTAATAGTGCATGTTATATTGATAATAATAAAAGTAATAAGTATATTTATTACAGTTCTATCGATAATAACTGCATAATATGGGTCATAATGCATGTTATATTGATGATAATAAAAGTAATACGTATATTTATTATAGTTCTAGCGATTATAACTGCATAATATGGGTAATAATGCATGCTATATTGATAATAATATAAGTAATAAGTATAATTATTACAGTTCTAGCGATAATAACTCCATTATATGGGTAATAATGTACGTTATATTGCTAATAATATAAGTAATAAGTATAATTATGACAGTTCTAGCGATAATAACTGCATTATATGGGTAATAATGCATGTTATATCGATAATATCGTGTGCAATAAGTATAATTATTATAGTTCTAGCGATATCGACAGTACAATATGGCTAATAGTGAATGTTATATTGATAATAATAAAAGTAATAAGTATATTTATTCTAGTTCTATCGATAATAACTGCATAATATGGGTAATAATGCATGTTATATTGATGATAATAAAAGTAATACGTATATTTATTATAGTTTTAGCGATAATAACTGCATAATATGGGTAATAATGCATGTTATATTTATAATAATATAAGTAATAAGTATATTTATTATAGTTCTATCGATAATAACTGCATAATATGGGTAATAATGCATGTTATATTGATGATAATAGAAGTAATACGTATATTTATTATAGTTTTAGCGATAATAACTGCATAATATGGGTAATAATGCATGTTATATTTATAATAATATAAGTAATAAGTGTAATTATTACAGTTCTAGCGATAATAACTGCATTATATGGGTAATAATGCACGTTATATTGCTAATAATGTAAGTAATAAGTATAATTATTACAGTTCTAGCGATAATCACTGCATTATATGGGTAATAATGCATGTTATATTGATAATATCGGGAGTAATAAGTATAATTATTATAGTTTTAGCGATAATAATCGTAAAATATGGCTAATAGTGCATGTTATATTGATAATAATAAAAGTAATAAGTATATTTATTATAGTTTTATCGATAATAACTGCATAATATGGGTAATAATGCATGCTATATTGATGATAATAAAAGTAATACGTATATTTATTATAGTTCTAGCGATAATAACTGCATAATATGGGTAATAATGCATGTTATATTGATAATAATATAAGTAATAGGTATAATTATTACAGTTCTAGCGATAATAACTGCATTATATGGGTAATAATGCACGTTATATTGCTAATAATGTAAGTAATAAGTATAATTATTACAGTTCTAGCGATAATAACTGCATTATATGGGTAATAATGCATGTTATATTGATAATATTGGGAGTAATAAGTATAATTATTATAGTTCTAGCGATAATAATAGTAAAATATGGCTAATAGTGCATGTTATATTGATGATAATAAAAGTAATACGTATATCTATTATAGTTCTAGCGATTATAACTGCATAATATGGGTAATAATGCATGTTATATTGAGAATAATATAAGTAATAAGTATAATTATTACAGTTCTAGCGATAATAACTCCATTATATGGGTAATAATGCACGTTATATTGCTAATAATATAAGTAATAAGTATAATTATTACAGTTCAAGCCATAATAACTGCATAATATGGGTAATAATGCACGTTATATTGCTAATAATATAAGTAATAAGTATAATTATTACAGTTCTAGCGATAATAACTGCATTATATGGGTAATAATGCACGTTATATTGCTAATAATGTAAGTAATAAGTATAATTATTACAGTTCTAGCGATAATAACTGCATTATATCGGTAATAATGCATGTTATATTGATAATATTGGGAGTAATAAGTATAATTATTATAGTTCTAGCGATAATAATAGTAAAATATGGCTAATAGTGCATGTTATATTGATAATAATAAAAGTAATAAGTATATTTATTACAGTTCTATCGATAATAACTGCATAATATGGGTAATAATGCATGTTATATTGATGATAATAAAAGTAATACGTATATTTATTATAGTTCTAGCGATTATAACTGCATAATATGTGTAATAATGCATGTTATATTGATAATAATGTAAGTAATAAGTATAATTATTACAGTTCTAGCGATAATAACTGCATTATATGGGTAATAATGCATGTTATATCGATAATATCGTGTGCAATAAGTATAATTATTATAGTTCTAGCGATATCGACAGTACAATATGGCTAATAGTGAATGTTATATTGATAATAATAAAAGTAATAAGTATATTTATTATAGTTCTATCGATAATAACTGCATAATATGGGTAATAATGCATGTTATATTGATGATAATAAAAGTAATACGTATATTTATTATAGTTTTAGCGATAATAACTGCATAATATGGGTAATAATGCATGTTATATTTATAATAATATTAGTAATAAGTATATTTATTATAGTTCTATCGATAATAACTGCATAATATGGGTAATAATGCATGTTATATTGATGATAATAAAAGTAATACGTATATTTATTATAGTTTTAGCGATAATAACTGCATAATATAGGTAATAATGCATGTTATATTGAGAATAATATAAGTAATAAGTATAATTATTACAGTTCTAGCGATAATAACTGCATAATATGGGTAATAATGCATGTTATATTGATGATAATAAAAGTAATACGTATATTTATTATAGTTCTAGCGATTATAACTGCATAATATGGGTAATAATGCATGTTATATTGATAATAATGTAAGTAATAAGTATAATTATTACAGTTCTAGCGATAATAACTGCATTATATGGGTAATAATGCATGTTATATCGATAATATCGTGTGCAATAAGTATAATTATTATAGTTCTAGCGATATCAACAGTACAATATGGCTAATAGTGAATGTTATATTGATAATAATAAAAGTAATAAGTATATTTATTATAGTTCTATCGATAATAACTGCATAATATGGGTAATAATGCATGTTATATTGATGATAATAAAAGTAATACGTATATTTATTGTAGTTTTAGCGATAATAACTGCATAATATGGGTAATAATGCATGTTATATTTATAATAATATTAGTAATAAGTATATTTATTATAGTTCTATCGATAATAACTGCATAATATGGGTAATAATGCATGTTATATTGATGATAATAAAAGTAATACGTATATTTATTATAGTTTTAGCGATAATAACTGCATAATATAGGTTATAATGCATGTTATATTTATAATAATATAAGTAATAAGTATAATTATTACAGTTCTAGCGATAATAACTGCATAATATGGGTAATAATGCATGTTATATTGATGATAATAAAAGTAATACGTATATTTATTATAGTTCTAGCGATTATAACTGCATAATATGGGTAATAATGCATGTTATATTGATAATAATGTAAGTAATAAGTATAATTATTACAGTTCTAGCGATAATAACTGCATTATATGGGTAATAATGCATGTTATATCGATAATATCGTGTGCAATAAGTATAATTATTATAGTTCTAGCGATATCAACAGTACAATATGGCTAATAGTGAATGTTATATTGATAATAATAAAAGTAATAAGTATATTTATTATAGTTCTATCGATAATAACTGCATAATATGGGTAATAATGCATGTTATATTGATGATAATATTAGTAATAAGTATATTTATTATAGTTCTATCGATAATAACTGCATAATATGGGTAATAATGCATGTTATATTGATGATAATAAAAGTAATACGTATATTTATTATAGTTTTAGCGATAATAACTGCATAATATAGGTAATAATGCATGTTATATTTAGAATAATATAAGTAATAAGTGTAATTATTACAGTTCTAGCGATAATAACTGCATTATATGGGTAATAATACACGTTATATTGCTAATAATGTAAGTAATAAGTATAATTATTACAGTTCTAGCGATAATCACTGCATTATATGGGTAAAAATGCATGTTATATTGATAATATCGGGAGTAATAAGTATAATTATTATAGTTCTAGCGATAATAATCGTAAAATATGGCTAATAGTGCATGTTATATTGATAATAATAAAAGTAATAAGTATATTTATTATAGTTCTATCGATAATAACTGCATAATATGGGTAATAATGCATGTTATATTGATGATAATAAAAGTAATACGTATATTTATTATAGTTTTAGCGATAATAACTGCATAATATGGGTAATAATGCATGTTATATTGATAATATCGGGAGTAATAAGTATAATTATTATAGTTCTATCGATAATAATAGTAAAATATGGCTAATAGTGCATGTTATATTGATAATAATAAAAGTAATAAGTATATTTATTATAGTTCTATCGATTATAACTGCATAATATGGGTAATAATGCATGTTATATTGATGATAATAAAAGTAGTAAGTATATTTATTATATTTCTAGCGATTATAACTGCATAATATGGGTAATAATGCATGTTATATTGAGAATAATATAAGTAATAAGTATAATTATTACAGTTCTAGCGATAATAACTGCATTATATGGGTAATAATGCATGTTATATTGATAATATTGGGAGTAATAAGTATAATTATTATAGTTCTAGCGATAATAACTGCATGATATGGGTAATAATGGATGTTATATTGATAATATCGGAAGTAATAAGTATAATTATTACAGTTCTAGCGATAATACTAGTAAAATATGGCTAAGAGTGCCTGTTATATTGATAATAATAAAAGTAATAAGTATATTTATTATACTTCTGTCGATAATAACTGCATAATATGGGTAATAATGCATGTTATATTGATGATAATAAAAGTAGTAAGTATATTTATTATATTTCTAGCGATTATAACTGCATAATATGGGTAATAATGCATGTTACATTGAGAATAATATAAGTAATAAGTATAATTATTACAGTTCTAGCGATAATAACTGCATTATATGGGTAATAATGCATGTTATATTGATAATATTGGGAGTAATAAGTATAATTATTATAGTTCTAGCGATAATAACTGCATGATATGGGTAATAATGGATGTTATATTGATAATATCGGGAGTAATAAGTATAATTATTACAGTTCTAGCGATAATACTAGTAAAATATGGCTAAGAGTGCCTGTTATATTGATAATAATAAAAGTAATAAGTATATTTATTATACTTCTGTCGATAATAACTGCATAATATGGGTAATAATGCATGTTATATTTATAATAATATAAGTAATAAGTATAATTATTACAGTTCTAGCGATAATAACTGCATTATATGGGTAATAATGCACGTTATATTGCTAATAATGTAAATAATAAGTATAATTATTACAGTTCTAGCGATAATAACTGCATTATATGGGTAATAATGCATGTTATATTGATAATATTGGGGGTAATAAGTATAATTATTATAGCTCTAGCGATAATAATAGTAAAATATGGCTAATAGTGAATGTTATATTGATAATAATAAAAGTAATAAGTATATTTATTACAGATCTATCGATAATAACTGCATAATATGGGTAATAATGCATGTTATATTGATGATAATAAAAGTAATACGTATATTTATTATAGTTCTAGCGATAATAACTGCATAATATGGGTAATAATGCATGTTATATTGATAATAATATAAGTAATAAGTATAATTATTACAGTTCTAGCGATAATAACTGCATAATATGGGTAATAATGCACGTTCTATTGCTAATAATATAAGTAATAAGTATAATTATTACAGTTCTAGCGATAATAACTGCATTATATGGGTAATAATGCATGTTATATCGATAATATCGTGTGCAATAAGTATAATTATTATAGTTCTAGCGATATCGACAGTACAATATGGCTAATAGTGAATGTTATATTGAAAATAATAAAAGTAATAAGTATATTTATTATAGTTCTATCGATAATAACTGCATAATATGGGTAATAATGCATGTTATATTGATGATAATAAAAGTAATACGTATATTTATTATAGTTTTAGCGATAATAACTGCATAATATGGGTAATAATGCATGTTATATTTATAATAATATAAGTAATAAGTGTAATTATTACAGTTCTAGCGATAATAACTGCATTATATGGGTAATAATGCACGTTATATTGCTAATAATGTAAGTAATAAGTATAATTATTACAGTTCTAGCGATAATCACTGCATTATGTGGGTAATAATGCATGTTATATTGATAATATCGGGAGTAATAAGTATAATTATTATAGTTCTAGCGATAATAATCGTAAAATATGGCTAATAGTGCATGTTATATTGATAATAATAAAAGTAATAAGTATATTTATTACAGTTCTATCGATAATAACTGCATAATATGGGTAATAATGCATGTTATATTGATGATAATAAAAGTAATACGTATATTTATTATAGTTCTAGCGATTATAACTGCATAATATGGGTAATAATGCATGCTATATTGATAATAATATAAGTAATAAGTATAATTATTACAGTTCTAGCGATAATAACTCCATTATATGGGTAATAATGTACGTTATATTGCTAATAATATAAGTAATAAGTATAATTATGACAGTTCTAGCGATAATAACTGCATAATATGGGTAATAATGCACGTTCTATTGCTAATAATATAAGTAATAAGTATAATTATTACAGTTCTAGCGATAATAACTGCATTATATGGGTAATAATGCATGTTATATCGATAATATCGTGTGCAATAAGTATAATTATTATAGTTCTAGCGATATCGACAGTACAATATGGCTAATAGTGAATGTTATATTGATAATAATAAAAGTAATAAGTATATTTATTCTAGTTCTATCGATAATAACTGCATAATATGGGTAATAATGCATGTTATATTGATGATAATAAAAGTAATACGTATATTTATTATAGTTTTAGCGATAATAACTGCATAATATGGGTAATAATGCATGTTATATTTATAATAATGTAAGTAATAAGTATATTTATTATAGTTCTATCGATAATAACTGCATAATATGGGTAATAATGCATGTTATATTGATGATAATAGAAGTAATACGTATATTTATTATAGTTTTAGCGATAATAACTGCATAATATGGGTAATAATGCATGTTATATTTATAATAATATAAGTAATAAGTGTAATTATTACAGTTCTAGCGATAATAACTGCATTATATGGGTAATAATGCACGTTATATTGCTAATAATGTAAGTAATAAGTATAAATATTACAGTTCTAGCGATAATCACTGCATTATATGGGTAATAATGCATGTTATATTGATAATATCGGGAGTAATAAGTATAATTATTATAGTTCTAGCGATAATAATCGTAAAATATGGCTAATAGTGCATGTTATATTGATAATAATAAAAGTAATAAGTATATTTATTATAGTTCTATCGATAATAACTGCATAATATGGGTAATAATGCATGCTATATTGATGATAATAAAAGTAATACGTATATTTATTATAGTTCTAGCGATAATAACTGCATAATATGGGTAATAATGCATGTTATATTGATAATAATATAAGTAATAGGTATAATTATTACAGTTCTAGCGATAATAACTGCATTATATGGGTAATAATGCACGTTATATTGCTAATAATGTAAGTAATAAGTATAATTATTACAGTTCTAGCGATAATAACTGCATTATATGGGTAATAATGCATGTTATATTGATAATATTGGGAGTAATAAGTATAATTATTATAGTTCTAGCGATAATAATAGTAAAATATGGCTAATAGTGCATGTTATATTGATAATAATAAAAGTAATAAGTATATTTATTACAGTTCTATCGATAACAACTGCATAATATGGGTAATAATGCATGTTATATTGATGATAATAAAAGTAATACGTATATCTATTATAGTTCTAGCGATTATAACTGCATAATATGGGTAATAATGCATGTTATATTGAGAATAATATAAGTAATAAGTATAATTATTACAGTTCTAGCGATAATAACTCCATTATATGGGTAATAATGCACGTTATATTGCTAATAATATAAGTAATAAGTATAATTATTACAGTTCAAGCCATAATAACTGCATAATATGGGTAATAATGCACGTTATATTGCTAATAATATAAGTAATAAGTATAATTATTACAGTTCTAGCGATAATAACTGCATTATATGGGTAATAATGCACGTTATATTGCTAATAATGTAAGTAATAAGTATAATTATTACAGTTCTAGCGATAATAACTGCATTATATCGGTAATAATGCATGTTATATTTATAATATTGGGAGTAATAAGTATAATTATTATAGTTCTAGCGATAATAATAGTAAAATATGGCTAATAGTGCATGTTATATTGATAATAATAAAAGTAATAAGTATATTTATTACAGTTCTATCGATAATAACTGCATAATATGGGTAATAATGCATGTTATATTGATGATAATAAAAGTAATACGTATATTTATTATAGTTCTAGCGATTATAACTGCATAATATGGGTAATAATGCATGTTATATTGATAATAATGTAAGTAATAAGTATAATTATTACAGTTCTAGCGATAATAACTGCATTATATGGGTAATAATGCATGTTATATCGATAATATCGTGTGCAATAAGTATAATTATTATAGTTCTAGCGATATCAACAGTACAATATGGCTAATAGTGAATGTTATATTGATAATAATAAAAGTAATAAGTATATTTATTATAGTTCTATCGATAATAACTGCATAATATGGGTAATAATGCATGTTATATTGATGATAATAAAAGTAATACGTATATTTATTATAGTTTTAGCGATAATAACTGCATAATATGGGTAATAATGCATGTTATATTTATAATAATATTAGTAATAAGTATATTTATTATAGTTCTATCGATAATAACTGCATAATATGGGTAATAATGCATGTTATATTGATGATAATAAAAGTAATACGTATATTTATTATAGTTTTAGCGATAATAACTGCATAATATAGGTAATAATGCATGTTATATTGAGAATAATATAAGTAATAAGTATAATTATTACAGTTCTAGCGATAATAACTGCATAATATGGGTAATAATGCATGTTATATTGATGATAATAAAAGTAATACGTATATTTATTATAGTTCTAGCGATTATAACTGCATAATATGGGTAATAATGCATGTTATATTGATAATAATGTAAGTAATAAGTATAATTATTACAGTTCTAGCGATAATAACTGCATTATATGGGTAATAATGCATGTTATATCGATAATATCGTGTGCAATAAGTATAATTATTATAGTTCTAGCGATATCAACAGTACAATATGGCTAATAGTGAATGTTATATTGATAATAATAAAAGTAATAAGTATATTTATTATAGTTCTATCGATAATAACTGCATAATATGGGTAATAATGCATGTTATATTGATGATAATAAAAGTAATACGTATATTTATTGTAGTTTTCGCGATAATAACTGCATAATATGGGTAATAATGCATGTTATATTTATAATAATATTAGTAATAAGTATATTTATTATAGTTCTATCGATAATAACTGCATAATATGGGTAATAATGCATGTTATATTGATGATAATAAAAGTAATACGTATATTTATTATAGTTTTAGCGATAATAACTGCATAATATAGGTAATAATGCATGTTATATTTATAATAATATAAGTAATAAGTGTAATTATTACAGTTCTAGCGATAATAACTGCATTATATGGGTAATAATACACGTTATATTGCTAATAATGTAAGTAATAAGTATAATTATTACAGTTCTAGCGATAATCACTGCATTATATGGGTAAAAATGCATGTTATATTGATAATATCGGGAGTAATAAGTATAATTATTATAGTTCTAGCGATAATAATCGTAAAATATGGCTAATAGTGCATGTTATATTGATAATAATAAAAGTAATAAGTATATTTATTATAGTTCTATCGATAATAACTGCATAATATGGGTAATAATGCATGTTATATTGATGATAATAAAAGTAATACGTATATTTATTATAGTTTTAGCGATAATAACTGCATAATATGGGTAATAATGCATGTTATATTGATAATATCGGGAGTAATAAGTATAATTATTATAGTTCTATCGATAATAATAGTAAAATATGGCTAATAGTGCATGTTATATTGATAATAATAAAAGTAATAAGTATATTTATTATAGTTCTATCGATTATAACTGCATAATATGGGTAATAATGCATGTTATATTGATGATAATAAAAGTAGTAAGTATATTTATTATATTTCTAGCGATTATAACTGCATAATATGGGTAATAATGCATGTTATATTGAGAACAATATAAGTAATAAGTATAATTATTACAGTTCTAGCGATAATAACTGCATTATATGGGTAATAATGCATGTTATATTGATAATATTGGGAGTAATAAGTATAATTATTATAGTTCTAGCGATAATACTAGTAAAATATGGCTAAGAGTGCCTGTTATATTGATAATAATAAAAGTAATAAGTATATTTATTATACTTCTGTCGATAATAACTGCATAATATGGGTAATAATGCATGTTATATTGATGATAATAAAAGTAGTAAGTATATTTATTATATTTCTAGCGATTATAACTGCATAATATGGGTAATAATGCATGTTACATTGAGAATAATATAAGTAATAAGTATAATTATTACAGTTCTAGCGATAATAACTGCATTATATGGGTAATAATGCATGTTATATTGATAATATTGCGAGTAATAAGTATAATTATTATAGTTCTAGCGATAATAACTGCATGATATGGGTAATAATGGATGTTATATTGATAATATCGGGAGTAATAAGTATAATTATTACAGTTCTAGCGATAATACTAGTAAAATATGGCTAAGAGTGCCTGTTATATTGATAATAATAAAAGTAATAAGTATATTTATTATACTTCTGTCGATAATAACTGCATAATATGGGTAATAATGCATGTTATATTTATAATAATATAAGTAATAAGTATAATTATTACAGTTCTAGCGATAATAACTGCATTATATGGGTAATAATGCACGTTATATTGCTAATAATGTAAATAATAAGTATAATTATTACAGTTCTAGCGATAATAACTGCATTATATGGGTAATAATGCATGTTATATTGATAATATTGGGAGTAATAAGTATAATTATTATAGTTCTAGCGATAATAATAGTAAAATATGGCTAATAGTGCATGTTATATTGATAATAATAAAAGTAATAAGTATATTTATTACAGATCTATCGATAATAACTGCATAATATGGGTAATAATGCATGTTATATTGATGATAATAAAAGTAATACGTATATTTATTATAGTTCTAGCGATAATAACTGCATAATATGGGTAATAATGCATGTTATATTGATAATAATATAAGTAATAAGTATAATTATTACAGTTCTAGCGATAATAACTGCATAATATGGGTAATAATGCACGTTCTATTGCTAATAATATAAGTAATAAGTATAATTATTACAGTTCTAGCGATAATAACTGCATTATATGGGTAATAATGCATGTTATATCGATAATATCGTGTGCAATAAGTATAATTATTATAGTTCTAGCGATATCGACAGTACAATATGGCTAATAGTGAATGTTATATTGAAAATAATAAAAGTAATAAGTATATTTATTATAGTTCTATCGATAATAACTGCATAATATGGGTAATAATGCATGTTATATTGATGATAATAAAAGTAATACGTATATTTATTATAGTTTTAGCGATAATAACTGCATAATATGGGTAATAATGCATGTTATATTTTTAATAATATAAGTAATAAGTGTAATTATTACAGTTCTAGCGATAATAACTGCATTATATGGGTAATAATGCACGTTATATTGCTAATAATGTAAGTAATAAGTATAATTATTACAGTTCTAGCGATAATCACTGCATTATGTGGGTAATAATGCATGTTATATTGATAATATCGGGAGTAATAAGTATAATTATTATAGTTCTAGCGATAATAATCGTAAAATATGGCTAATAGTGCATGTTATATTGATAATAATAAAAGTAATAAGTATATTTATTACAGTTCTATCGATAATAACTGCATAATATGGGTAATAATGCATGTTATATTGATGATAATAAAAGTAATACGTATATTTATTATAGTTCTAGCGATTATAACTGCATAATATGGGTAATAATGCATGCTATATTGATAATAATATAAGTAATAAGTATAATTATTACAGTTCTAGCGATAATAACTCCATTATATGGGTAATAATGTACGTTATATTGCTAATAATATAAGTAATAAGTATAATTATGACAGTTCTAGCGATAATAACTGCATAATATGGGTAATAATGCACGTTCTATTGCTAATAATATAAGTAATAAGTATAATTATTACAGTTCTAGCGATAATAACTGCATTATATGGGTAATAATGCATGTTATATCGATAATATCGTGTGCAATAAGTATAATTATTATAGTTCTAGCGATATCGACAGTACAATATGGCTAATAGTGAATGTTATATTGATAATAATAAAAGTAATAAGTATATTTATTCTAGTTCTATCGATAATAACTGCATAATATGGGTAATAATGCATGTTATATTGATGATAATAAAAGTAATACGTATATTTATTATAGTTTTAGCGATAATAACTGCATAATATGGGTAGTAATGCATGTTATATTTATAATAATGTAAGTAATAAGTATATTTATTATAGTTCTATCGATAATAACTGCATAATATGGGTAATAATGCATGTTATATTGATGATAATAGAAGTAATACGTATATTTATGATAGTTTTAGCGATAATAACTGCATAATATGGGTAATAATGCATGTTATATTTATAATAATATAAGTAATAAGTGTAATTATTACAGTTCTAGCGATAATAACTGCATTATATGGGTAATAATGCACGTTATATTGCTAATAATGTAAGTAATAAGTATAATTATTACAGTTCTAGCGATAATCACTGCATTATATGGGTAATAATGCATGTTATATTGATAATATCGGGAGTAATAAGTATAATTATTATAGTTCTAGCGATAATAATCGTAAAATATGGCTAATAGTGCATGTTATATTGATAATAATAAAAGTAATAAGTATATTTATTATAGTTCTATCGATAATAACTGCATAATATGGGTAATAATGCATGCTATATTGATGATAATAAAAGTAATACGTATATTTATTATAGTTCTAGCGATAATAACTGCATAATATGGGTAATAATGCATGTTATATTGATAATAATATAAGTAATAGGTATAATTATTACAGTTCTAGCGATAATAACTGCATTATATGGGTAATAATGCACGTTATATTGCTAATAATGTAAGTAATAAGTATAATTATTACAGTTCTAGCGATAATAACTGCATTATATGGGTAATAATGCATGTTATATTGATAATATTGGGAGTAATAAGTATAATTATTATAGTTCTAGCGATAATAATAGTAAAATATGGCTAATAGTGCATGTTATATTGATAATAATAAAAGTAATAAGTATATTTATTACAGTTCTATCGATAACAACTGCATAATATGGGTAATAATGCATGTTATATTGATGATAATAAAAGTAATACGTATATCTATTATAGTTCTAGCGATTATAACTGCATAATATGGGTAATAATGCATGTTATATTGAGAATAATATAAGTAATAAGTATAATTATTACAGTTCTAGCGATAATAACTCCATTATATGGGTAATAATGCACGTTATATTGCTAATAATATAAGTAATAAGTATAATTATTACAGTTCAAGCCATAATAACTGCATAATATGGGTAATAATGCACGTTATATTGCTAATAATATAAGTAATAAGTATAATTATTACAGTTCTAGCGATAATAACTGCATTATATGGGTAATAATGCACGTTATATTGCTAATAATGTAAGTAATAAGTATAATTATTACAGTTCTAGCGATAATAACTGCATTATATCGGTAATAATGCATGTTATATTTATAATATTGGGAGTAATAAGTATAATTATTATAGTTCTAGCGATAATAATAGTAAAATATGGCTAATAGTGCATGTTATATTGATAATAATAAAAGTAATAAGTATATTTATTACAGTTCTATCGATAATAACTGCATAATATGGGTAATAATGCATGTTATATTGATGATAATAAAAGTAATACGTATATTTATTATAGTTCTAGCGATTATAACTGCATAATATGGGTAATAATGCATGTTATATTGATAATAATGTAAGTAATAAGTATAATTATTACAGTTCTAGCGATAATAACTGCATTATATGGGTAATAATGCATGTTATATCGATAATATCGTGTGCAATAAGTATAATTATTATAGTTCTAGCGATATCAACAGTACAATATGGCTAATAGTGAATGTTATATTGATAATAATAAAAGTAATAAGTATATTTATTATAGTTCTATCGATAATAACTGCATAATATGGGTAATAATGCATGTTATATTGATGATAATAAAAGTAATACGTATATTTATTATAGTTTTAGCGATAATAACTGCATAATATGGGTAATAATGCATGTTATATTTATAATAATATTAGTAATAAGTATATTTATTATAGTTCTATCGATAATAACTGCATAATATGGGTAATAATGCATGTTATATTGATGATAATAAAAGTAATACGTATATTTATTATAGTTTTAGCGATAATAACTGCATAATATAGGTAATAATGCATGTTATATTTATAATAATATAAGTAATAAGTATAATTATTACAGTTCTAGCGATAATAACTGCATAATATGGGTAATAATGCATGTTATATTGATGATAATAAAAGTAATACGTATATTTATTATAGTTCTAGCGATTATAACTGCATAATATGGGTAATAATGCATGTTATATTGATAATAATGTAAGTAATAAGTATAATTATTACAGTTCTAGCGATAATAACTGCATTATATGGGTAATAATGCATGTTATATCGATAATATCGTGTGCAATAAGTATAATTATTATAGTTCTAGCGATATCAACAGTACAATATGGCTAATAGTGAATGTTATATTGATAATAATAAAAGTAATAAGTATATTTATTATAGTTCTATCGATAATAACTGCATAATATGGGTAATAATGCATGTTATATTGATGATAATAAAAGTAATACGTATATTTATTGTAGTTTTAGCGATAATAACTGCATAATATGGGTAATAATGCATGTTATATTTATAATAATATTAGTAATAAGTATATTTATTATAGTTCTATCGATAATAACTGCATAATATGGGTAATAATGCATGTTATATTGATGATAATAAAAGTAATACGTATATTTATTATAGTTTTAGCGATAATAACTGCATAATATAGGTAATAATGCATGTTATATTTATAATAATATAAGTAATAAGTGTAATTATTACAGTTCTAGCGATAATAACTGCATTATATGGGTAATAATACACGTTATATTGCTAATAATGTAAGTAATAAGTATAATTATTACAGTTCTAGCGATAATCACTGCATTATA
Organism: Megachile leachella; assembly: GCA_963576845.1. Classification (NCBI taxonomy): domain Eukaryota; kingdom Metazoa; phylum Arthropoda; class Insecta; order Hymenoptera; family Megachilidae; genus Megachile; species Megachile leachella. The sequence goes on along the minus strand of CAUYWW010000132.1, from coordinate 67,037 downwards.
TGGGTAAAAATGCATGTTATATTGATAATATCGGGAGTAATATGTATAATTATTATAGTTCTAGCGATAATAATCGTAAAATATGGCTAATAGTGCATGTTATATTGATAATAATAAAAGTAATAAGTATATTTATTATAGTTCTATCGATAATAACTGCATAATATGGGTAATAATGCATGTTATATTGATGATAATAAAAGTAATACGTATATTTATTATAGTTTTAGCGATAATAACTGCATAATATGGGTAATAATGCATATTATATTGATAATATCGGGAGTAATAAGTATAATTATTATAGTTCTATCGATAATAATAGTAAAATATGGCTAATAGTGCATGTTATATTGATAATAATAAAAGTAATAAGTATATTTATTATAGTTCTATCGATTATAACTGCATAATATGGGTAATAATGCATGTTATATTGATGATAATAAAAGTAGTAAGTATATTTATTATATTTCTAGCGATTATAACTGCATAATATGGGTAATAATGCATGTTATATTGAGAATAATATAAGTAATAAGTATCATTATTACAGTTCTAGCGATAATAACTGCATTATATGGGTAATAATGCATGTTATATTGATAATATTGGGAGTAATAAGTATAATTATTATAGTTCTAGCGATAGTAACTGCATGATATGGGTAATAATGGATGTTATATTGATAATATCGGGAGTAATAAGTATAATTATTACAGTTCTAGCGATAATACTAGTAAAATATGGCTAAGAGTGCCTGTTATATTGATAATAATAAAAGTAATAAGTATATTTATTATACTTCTGTCGATAATAACTGCATAATATGGGTAATAATGCATGTTATATTGATGATAATAAAAGTAGTAAGTATATTTATTATATTTCTAGCGATTATAACTGCATAATATGGGTAATAATGCATGTTACATTGAGAATAATATAAGTAATAAGTATAATTATTACAGTTCTAGCGATAATAACTGCATTATATGGGTAATAATGCATGTTATATTGATAATATTGCGAGTAATAAGTATAATTATTATAGTTCTAGCGATAATAACTGCATGATATGGGTAATAATGGATGTTATATTGATAATATCGGGAGTAATAAGTATAATTATTACAGTTCTAGCGATAATACTAGTAAAATATGGCTAAGAGTGCCTGTTATATTGATAATAATAAAAGTAATAAGTATATTTATTATACTTCTGTCGATAATAACTGCATAATATGGGTAATAATGCATGTTATATTTATAATAATATAAGTAATAAGTATAATTATTACAGTTCTAGCGATAATAACTGCATTATATGGGTAATAATGCACGTTATATTGCTAATAATGTAAATAATAAGTATAATTATTACAGTTCTAGCGATAATAACTGCATTATATGGGTAATAATGCATGTTATATTGATAATATTGGGAGTAATAAGTATAATTATTATAGTTCTAGCGATAATAATAGTAAAATATGGCTAATAGTGCATGTTATATTGATAATAATAAAAGTAATAAGTATATTTATTACAGATCTATCGATAATAACTGCATAATATGGGTAATAATGCATGTTATATTGATGATAATAAAAGTAATACGTATATTTATTATAGTTCTAGCGATAATAACTGCATAATATGGGTAATAATGCATGTTATATTGATAATAATATAAGTAATAAGTATAATTATTACAGTTCTAGCGATAATAACTGCATAATATGGGTAATAATGCACGTTCTATTGCTAATAATATAAGTAATAAGTATAATTATTACAGTTCTAGCGATAATAACTGCATTATATGGGTAATAATGCATGTTATATCGATAATATCGTGTGCAATAAGTATAATTATTATAGTTCTAGCGATATCGACAGTACAATATGGCTAATAGTGAATGTTATATTGAAAATAATAAAAGTAATAAGTATATTTATTATAGTTCTATCGATAATAACTGCATAATATGGGTAATAATGCATGTTATATTGATGATAATAAAAGTAATACGTATATTTATTATAGTTTTAGCGATAATAACTGCATAATATGGGTAATAATGCATGTTATATTTATAATAATATAAGTAATAAGTGTAATTATTACAGTTCTAGCGATAATAACTGCATTATATGGGTAATAATGCACGTTATATTGCTAATAATGTACGTAATAAGTATAATTATTACAGTTCTAGCGATAATCACTGCATTATGTGGGTAATAATGCATGTTATATTGATAATATCGGGAGTAATAAGTATAATTATTATAGTTCTAGCGATAATAATCGTAAAATATGGCTAATAGTGCATGTTATATTGATAATAATAAAAGTAATAAGTATATTTATTACAGTTCTATCGATAATAACTGCATAATATGGGTAATAATGCATGTTATATTGATGATAATAAAAGTAATACGTATATTTATTATAGTTCTAGCGATTATAACTGCATAATATGGGTAATAATGCATGTTATATTGATAATAATATAAGTAATAAGTATAATTATTACAGTTCTAGCGATAATAACTCCATTATATGGGTAATAATGTACGTTATATTGCTAATAATATAAGTAATAAGTATAATTATGACAGTTCTAGCGATAATAACTGCATAATATGGGTAATAATGCACGTTCTATTGCTAATAATATAAGTAATAAGTATAATTATTACAGTTCTAGCGATAATAGCTGCATTATATGGGTAATAATGCATGTTATATCGATAATATCGTGTGCAATAAGTATAATTATTATAGTTCTAGCGATATCGACAGTACAATATGGCTAATAGTGAATGTTATATTGATAATAATAAAAGTAATAAGTATATTTATTCTAGTTCTATCGATAATAACTGCATAATATGGGTAATAATGCATGTTATATTGATGATAATAAAAGTAATACGTATATTTATTATAGTTTTAGCGATAATAACTGCATAATATGGGTAATGATGCATGTTATATTTATAATAATATAAGTAATAAGTATATTTATTATAGTTCTATCGATAATAACTGCATAATATGGGTAATAATGCATGTTATATTGATGATAATAGAAGTAATACGTATATTTATTATAGTTTTAGCGATAATAACTGCATAATATGGGTAATAATGCATGTTATATTTATAATAATATAAGTAATAAGTGTAATTATTACAGTTCTAGCGATAATAACTGCATTATATGGGTAATAATGCACGTTATATTGCTAATAATGTAAGTAATAAGTATAATTATTACAGTTCTAGCGATAATCACTGCATTATATGGGTAATAATGCATGTTATATTGATAATATCGGGAGTAATAAGTATAATTATTATAGTTCTAGCGATAATAATCGTAAAATATGGCTAATAGTGCATGTTATATTGCTAATAATATAAGTAATAAGTATAATTATTACAGTTCAAGCCATAATAACTGCATAATATGGGTAATAATGCACGTTATATTGCTAATAATATAAGTAATAAGTATAATTATTACAGTTCTAGCGATAATAACTGCATTATATGGGTAATAATGCACGTTATATTGCTAATAATGTAAGTAATAAGTATAATTATTACAGTTCTAGCGATAATAACTGCATTATATGGGTAATAATGCATGTTATATTGATAATATTGGGAGTAATAAGTATAATTATTATAGTTCTAGCGATAATAATAGTAAAATATGGCTAATAGTGCACGTTATATTGCTAATAATATAAGTAATAAGTATAATTATTACAGTTCAAGCCATAATAACTGCATAATATGGGTAATAATGCACGTTATATTGCTAATAATATAAGTAATAAGTATAATTATTACAGTTCTAGCGATAATAACTGCATTATATGGGTAATAATGCACGTTATATTGCTAATAATGTAAGTAATAAGTATAATTATTACAGTTCTAGCGATAATAACTGCATTATATGGGTAATAATGCATGTTATATCGATAATATCGTGTGCAATAAGTATAATTATTATAGTTCTAGCGATATCAACAGTACAATATGGCTAATAGTGAATGTTATATTGATAATAATAAAAGTAATAAGTATATTTATTATAGTTCTATCGATAATAACTGCATAATATGGGTAATAATGCATGTTATATTGATGATAATAAAAGTAATACGTATATTTATTGTAGTTTTAGCGATAATAACTGCATAATATGGGTAATAATGCATGTTATATTTATAATAATATTAGTAATAAGTATATTTATTATAGTTCTATCGATAATAACTGCATAATATGGGTAATAATGCATGTTATATTCATGATAATAAAAGTAATACGTATATTTATTACAGTTTTAGCGATAATAACTGCATAATATAGGTAATAATGCATGTTATATTTATAATAATATAAGTAATAAGTGTAATTATTACAGTTCTAGCGATAATAACTGCATAATATGGGTAATAATGCATGTTATATTGATGATAATAAAAGTAATACGTATATTTATTATAGTTCTAGCGATAATAACTGCATAATATGGGTAATAATGCATGTTATATTGATGATAATAAAAGTAATACGTATATTTATTATAGTTCTAGCGATTATAACTGCATAATATGGGTAATAATGCATGTTATATTGATAATAATGTAAGTAATAAGTATAATTATTACAGTTCTAGCGATAATAACTGCATTATATGGGTAATAATGCATGTTATATCGATAATATCGTGTGCAATAAGTATAATTATTATAGTTCTAGCGATATCAACAGTACAATATGGCTAATAGTGAATGTTATATTGATAATAATAAAAGTAATAAGTATATTTATTATAGTTCTATCGATAATAACTGCATAATATGGGTAATAATGCATGTTATATTGATGATAATAAAAGTAATACGTATATTTATTGTAGTTTTAGCGATAATAACTGCATAATATGGGTAATAATGCATGTTATATTTATAATAATATTAGTAATAAGTATATTTATTATAGTTCTATCGATAATAACTGCATAATATGGGTAATAATGCATGTTATATTGATGATAATAAAAGTAATATGTATATTTATTATAGTTTTAGCGATAATAACTGCATAATATAGGTAATAATGCATGTTATATTTATAATAATATAAGTAATAAGTGTAATTATTACAGTTCTAGCGATAATAACTGCATTATATGGGTAATAATACACGTTATATTGCTAATAATGTAAGTAATAAGTATAATTATTACAGTTCTAGCGATAATCACTGCATTATATGGGTAAAAATGCATGTTATATTGATAATATCGGGAGTAATATGTATAATTATTATAGTTCTAGCGATAATAATCGTAAAATATGGCTAATAGTGCATGTTATATTGATAATAATAAAAGTAATAAGTATATTTATTATAGTTCTATCGATAATAACTGCATAATATGGGTAATAATGCATGTTATATTGATGATAATAAAAGTAATACGTATATTTATTATAGTTTTAGCGATAATAACTGCATAATATGGGTAATAATGCATATTATATTGATAATATCGGGAGTAATAAGTATAATTATTATAGTTCTATCGATAATAATAGTAAAATATGGCTAATAGTGCATGTTATATTGATAATAATAAAAGTAATAAGTATATTTATTATAGTTCTATCGATTATAACTGCATAATATGGGTAATAATGCATGTTATATTGATGATAATAAAAGTAGTAAGTATATTTATTATATTTCTAGCGATTATAACTGCATAATATGGGTAATAATGCATGTTATATTGAGAATAATATAAGTAATAAGTATCATTATTACAGTTCTAGCGATAATAACTGCATTATATGGGTAATAATGCATGTTATATTGATAATATTGGGAGTAATAAGTATAATTATTATAGTTCTAGCGATAGTAACTGCATGATATGGGTAATAATGGATGTTATATTGATAATATCGGGAGTAATAAGTATAATTATTACAGTTCTAGCGATAATACTAGTAAAATATGGCTAAGAGTGCCTGTTATATTGATAATAATAAAAGTAATAAGTATATTTATTATACTTCTGTCGATAATAACTGCATAATATGGGTAATAATGCATGTTATATTGATGATAATAAAAGTAGTAAGTATATTTATTATATTTCTAGCGATTATAACTGCATAATATGGGTAATAATGCATGTTACATTGAGAATAATATAAGTAATAAGTATAATTATTACAGTTCTAGCGATAATAACTGCATTATATGGGTAATAATGCATGTTATATTGATAATATTGCGAGTAATAAGTATAATTATTATAGTTCTAGCGATAATAACTGCATGATATGGGTAATAATGGATGTTATATTGATAATATCGGGAGTAATAAGTATAATTATTACAGTTCTAGCGATAATACTAGTAAAATATGGCTAAGAGTGCCTGTTATATTGATAATAATAAAAGTAATAAGTATATTTATTATACTTCTGTCGATAATAACTGCATAATATGGGTAATAATGCATGTTATATTTATAATAATATAAGTAATAAGTATAATTATTACAGTTCTAGCGATAATAACTGCATTATATGGGTAATAATGCACGTTATATTGCTAATAATGTAAATAATAAGTATAATTATTACAGTTCTAGCGATAATAACTGCATTATATGGGTAATAATGCATGTTATATTGATAATATTGGGAGTAATAAGTATAATTATTATAGTTCTAGCGATAATAATAGTAAAATATGGCTAATAGTGCATGTTATATTGATAATAATAAAAGTAATAAGTATATTTATTACAGATCTATCGATAATAACTGCATAATATGGGTAATAATGCATGTTATATTGATGATAATAAAAGTAATACGTATATTTATTATAGTTCTAGCGATAATAACTGCATAATATGGGTAATAATGCATGTTATATTGATAATAATATAAGTAATAAGTATAATTATTACAGTTCTAGCGATAATAACTGCATAATATGGGTAATAATGCACGTTCTATTGCTAATAATATAAGTAATAAGTATAATTATTACAGTTCTAGCGATAATAACTGCATTATATGGGTAATAATGCATGTTATATCGATAATATCGTGTGCAATAAGTATAATTATTATAGTTCTAGCGATATCGACAGTACAATATGGCTAATAGTGAATGTTATATTGAAAATAATAAAAGTAATAAGTATATTTATTATAGTTCTATCGATAATAACTGCATAATATGGGTAATAATGCATGTTATATTGATGATAATAAAAGTAATACGTATATTTATTATAGTTTTAGCGATAATAACTGCATAATATGGGTAATAATGCATGTTATATTTATAATAATATAAGTAATAAGTGTAATTATTACAGTTCTAGCGATAATAACTGCATTATATGGGTAATAATGCACGTTATATTGCTAATAATGTACGTAATAAGTATAATTATTACAGTTCTAGCGATAATCACTGCATTATGTGGGTAATAATGCATGTTATATTGATAATATCGGGAGTAATAAGTATAATTATTATAGTTCTAGCGATAATAATCGTAAAATATGGCTAATAGTGCATGTTATATTGATAATAATAAAAGTAATAAGTATATTTATTACAGTTCTATCGATAATAACTGCATAATATGGGTAATAATGCATGTTATATTGATGATAATAAAAGTAATACGTATATTTATTATAGTTCTAGCGATTATAACTGCATAATATGGGTAATAATGCATGTTATATTGATAATAATATAAGTAATAAGTATAATTATTACAGTTCTAGCGATAATAACTCCATTATATGGGTAATAATGTACGTTATATTGCTAATAATATAAGTAATAAGTATAATTATGACAGTTCTAGCGATAATAACTGCATAATATGGGTAATAATGCACGTTCTATTGCTAATAATATAAGTAATAAGTATAATTATTACAGTTCTAGCGATAATAGCTGCATTATATGGGTAATAATGCATGTTATATCGATAATATCGTGTGCAATAAGTATAATTATTATAGTTCTAGCGATATCGACAGTACAATATGGCTAATAGTGAATGTTATATTGATAATAATAAAAGTAATAAGTATATTTATTCTAGTTCTATCGATAATAACTGCATAATATGGGTAATAATGCATGTTATATTGATGATAATAAAAGTAATACGTATATTTATTATAGTTTTAGCGATAATAACTGCATAATATGGGTAATGATGCATGTTATATTTATAATAATATAAGTAATAAGTATATTTATTATAGTTCTATCGATAATAACTGCATAATATGGGTAATAATGCATGTTATATTGATGATAATAGAAGTAATACGTATATTTATTATAGTTTTAGCGATAATAACTGCATAATATGGGTAATAATGCATGTTATATTTATAATAATATAAGTAATAAGTGTAATTATTACAGTTCTAGCGATAATAACTGCATTATATGGGTAATAATGCACGTTATATTGCTAATAATGTAAGTAATAAGTATAATTATTACAGTTCTAGCGATAATCACTGCATTATATGGGTAATAATGCATGTTATATTGATAATATCGGGAGTAATAAGTATAATTATTATAGTTCTAGCGATAATAATCGTAAAATATGGCTAATAGTGCATGTTATATTGCTAATAATATAAGTAATAAGTATAATTATTACAGTTCAAGCCATAATAACTGCATAATATGGGTAATAATGCACGTTATATTGCTAATAATATAAGTAATAAGTATAATTATTACAGTTCTAGCGATAATAACTGCATTATATGGGTAATAATGCACGTTATATTGCTAATAATGTAAGTAATAAGTATAATTATTACAGTTCTAGCGATAATAACTGCATTATATGGGTAATAATGCATGTTATATTGATAATATTGGGAGTAATAAGTATAATTATTATAGTTCTAGCGATAATAATAGTAAAATATGGCTAATAGTGCACGTTATATTGCTAATAATATAAGTAATAAGTATAATTATTACAGTTCAAGCCATAATAACTGCATAATATGGGTAATAATGCACGTTATATTGCTAATAATATAAGTAATAAGTATAATTATTACAGTTCTAGCGATAATAACTGCATTATATGGGTAATAATGCACGTTATATTACTAATAATGTAAGTAATAAGTATAATTATTACAGTTCTAGCGATAATAACTGCATTATATGGGTAATAATGCATGTTATATCGATAATATCGTGTGCAATAAGTATAATTATTATAGTTCTAGCGATATCAACAGTACAATATGGCTAATAGTGAATGTTATATTGATAATAATAAAAGTAATAAGTATATTTATTATAGTTCTATCGATAATAACTGCATAATATGGGTAATAATGCATGTTATATTGATGATAATAAAAGTAATACGTATATTTATTGTAGTTTTAGCGATAATAACTGCATAATATGGGTAATAATGCATGTTATATTTATAATAATATTAGTAATAAGTATATTTATTATAGTTCTATCGATAATAACTGCATAATATGGGTAATAATGCATGTTATATTGATGATAATAAAAGTAATACGTATATTTATTACAGTTTTAGCGATAATAACTGCATAATATAGGTAATAATGCATGTTATATTTATAATAATATAAGTAATAAGTGTAATTATTACAGTTCTAGCGATAATAACTGCATTATATGGGTAATAATACACGTTATATTGCTAATAATGTAAGTAATAAGTATAATTATTACAGTTCTAGCGATAATCACTGCATTATATGGGTAATAATGCATGTTATATTGATAATATCGGGAGTAATAAGTATAATTATTATAGTTCTATCGATAATAACTGCATAATATGGGTAATAATGCATGTTATATTGATGATAATAAAAGTAATACGTATATTTATTATAGTTTTAGCGATAATAACTGCATAATATGGGTAATAATGCATGTTATATTTATAATAATATAAGTAATAAGTGTAATTATTACAGTTCTAGCGATAATAACTGCATTATATGGGTAATAATGCACGTTATATTGCTAATAATGTACGTAATAAGTATAATTATTACAGTTCTAGCGATAATCACTGCATTATGTGGGTAATAATGCATGTTATATTGATAATATCGGGAGTAATAAGTATAATTATTATAGTTCTAGCGATAATAATCGTAAAATATGGCTAATAGTGCATGTTATATTGATAATAATAAAAGTAATAAGTATATTTATTACAGTTCTATCGATAATAACTGCATAATATGGGTAATAATGCATGTTATATTGATGATAATAAAAGTAATACGTATATTTATTATAGTTCTAGCGATTATAACTGCATAATATGGGTAATAATGCATGTTATATTGATAATAATATAAGTAATAAGTATAATTATTACAGTTCTAGCGATAATAACTCCATTATATGGGTAATAATGTACGTTATATTGCTAATAATATAAGTAATAAGTATAATTATGACAGTTCTAGCGATAATAACTGCATAATATGGGTAATAATGCACGTTCTATTGCTAATAATATAAGTAATAAGTATAATTATTACAGTTCTAGCGATAATAGCTGCATTATATGGGTAATAATGCATGTTATATCGATAATATCGTGTGCAATAAGTATAATTATTATAGTTCTAGCGATATCGACAGTACAATATGGCTAATAGTGAATGTTATATTGATAATAATAAAAGTAATAAGTATATTTATTCTAGTTCTATCGATAATAACTGCATAATATGGGTAATAATGCATGTTATATTGATGATAATAAAAGTAATACGTATATTTATTATAGTTTTAGCGATAATAACTGCATAATATGGGTAATGATGCATGTTATATTTATAATAATATAAGTAATAAGTATATTTATTATAGTTCTATCGATAATAACTGCATAATATGGGTAATAATGCATGTTATATTGATGATAATAGAAGTAATACGTATATTTATTATAGTTTTAGCGATAATAACTGCATAATATGGGTAATAATGCATGTTATATTTATAATAATATAAGTAATAAGTGTAATTATTACAGTTCTAGCGATAATAACTGCATTATATGGGTAATAATGCACGTTATATTGCTAATAATGTAAGTAATAAGTATAATTATTACAGTTCTAGCGATAATCACTGCATTATATGGGTAATAATGCATGTTATATTGATAATATCGGGAGTAATAAGTATAATTATTATAGTTCTAGCGATAATAATCGTAAAATATGGCTAATAGTGCATGTTATATTGCTAATAATATAAGTAATAAGTATAATTATTACAGTTCAAGCCATAATAACTGCATAATATGGGTAATAATGCACGTTATATTGCTAATAATATAAGTAATAAGTATAATTATTACAGTTCTAGCGATAATAACTGCATTATATGGGTAATAATGCACGTTATATTGCTAATAATGTAAGTAATAAGTATAATTATTACAGTTCTAGCGATAATAACTGCATTATATGGGTAATAATGCATGTTATATTGATAATATTGGGAGTAATAAGTATAATTATTATAGTTCTAGCGATAATAATAGTAAAATATGGCTAATAGTGCACGTTATATTGCTAATAATATAAGTAATAAGTATAATTATTACAGTTCAAGCCATAATAACTGCATAATATGGGTAATAATGCACGTTATATTGCTAATAATATAAGTAATAAGTATAATTATTACAGTTCTAGCGATAATAACTGCATTATATGGGTAATAATGCACGTTATATTGCTAATAATGTAAGTAATAAGTATAATTATTACAGTTCTAGCGATAATAACTGCATTATATGGGTAATAATGCATGTTATATCGATAATATCGTGTGCAATAAGTATAATTATTATAGTTCTAGCGATATCAACAGTACAATATGGCTAATAGTGAATGTTATATTGATAATAATAAAAGTAATAAGTATATTTATTATAGTTCTATCGATAATAACTGCATAATATGGGTAATAATGCATGTTATATTGATGATAATAAAAGTAATACGTATATTTATTGTAGTTTTAGCGATAATAACTGCATAATATGGGTAATAATGCATGTTATATTTATAATAATATTAGTAATAAGTATATTTATTATAGTTCTATCGATAATAACTGCATAATATGGGTAATAATGCATGTTATATTGATGATAATAAAAGTAATACGTATATTTATTACAGTTTTAGCGATAATAACTGCATAATATAGGTAATAATGCATGTTATATTTATAATAATATAAGTAATAAGTGTAATTATTACAGTTCTAGCGATAATAACTGCATTATATGGGTAATAATACACGTTATATTGCTAATAATGTAAGTAATAAGTATAATTATTACAGTTCTAGCGATAATCACTGCATTATATGGGTAATAATGCATGTTATATTGATAATATCGGGAGTAATAAGTATAATTATTATAGTTCTATCGATAATAACTGCATAATATGGGTAATAATGCATGTTATATTGATGATAATAAAAGTAATACGTATATTTATTATAGTTTTTACGATAATAACTGCATAATATGGGTAATAATGCATGTTATATTTATAATAATATAAGTAATAAGTGTAATTATTACAGTTCTAGCGATAATAACTGCATTATATGGGTAATAATGCATGTTATATTGATAATATTGGGAGTAATAAGTATAATTATTATAGTTCTAGCGATAATAACTGCATGATATGGGTAATAATGGATGTTATATTGATAATATCGGGAGTAATAAGTATAATTATTACAGTTCTAGCGATAATACTAGTAAAATATGGCTAAGAGTGCCTGTTATATTGATGATAATAAAAGTAATACGTATATTTATTATAGTTCTAGCGATAATAACTGCATAATATGGGTAATAATGCATGTTATATTGATAATAATATAAGTAATAAGTATAATTATTACAGTTCGAGCGATAATAACTGCATTACATGGGTAATAATGCACGTTATATTGCTAATAATGTAAGTAATAAGTATAATTATTACAGTTCTAGCGATAATAACTGCATTATATGGGTAATAATGCATGTTATATTGATAATATTGGGAGTAATAAGTATAATTATTATAGTTCTAGCGATAATAATAGTAAAATATGGCTAATAGTGCATGTTATATTGATAATAATAAAAGTAATAAGTATATTTATTACAGTTCTATCGATAATAACTGCATAATATGGGTAATAATGCATGTTATATTGATGATAATAAAAGTAATACGTATATTTATTATAGTTCTAGCGATTATAACTGCATTATATGGGTAATAATGCATGTTATATTGATGATAATAAAAGTAATACGTATATTTATTATAGTTCTAGCGATTATAACTGCATAATATGGGTAATAATGCATGTTATATTGATAATAATATAAGTAATATGTATATTTATTACAGTTCTATCGATAATAACTGCATAATATGGGTAATAATGCATGTTATATTGATGATAATAAAAGTAATACGTATATTTATTGTAGTTTTAGCGATAATAACTGCATAATATGGGTAATAATGCATGTTATATTGATAATAATGTAAGTAATAAGTATAATTATTACAGTTCTAGCGATAATAACTGCATTATATGGGTAATAATGCATGTTATATCGATAATATCGTGTGCAATAAGTATAATTATTATAGTTCTAGCGATATCAACAGTACAATATGGCTAATAGTGAATGTTATATTGATAATAATAAAAGTAATAAGTATATTTATTATAGTTCTATCGATAATAACTGCATAATATGGGTAATAATGCATGTTATATTGATGATAATAAAAGTAATACGTATATTTATTGTAGTTTTAGCGATAATAACTGCATAATATGGGTAATAATGCATGTTATATTTATAATAATATTAGTAATAAGTATATTTATTATAGTTCTATCGATAATAACTGCATAATATGGGTAATAATGCATGTTATATTGATGATAATAAAAGTAATACGTATATTTATTATAGTTTTAGCGATAATAACTGCATAATATAGGTAATAATGCATGTTATATTTATAATAATATAAGTAATAAGTGTAATTATTACAGTTCTAGCGATAATAACTGCATTATATGGGTAATAATACACGTTATATTGCTAATAATGTAAGTAATAAGTATAATTATTACAGTTCTAGCGATAATCACTGCATTATATGGGTAAAAATGCATGTTATATTGATAATATCGGGAGTAATAAGTATAATTATTATAGTTCTAGCGATAATAATCGTAAAATATGGCTAATAGTGCATGTTATATTGATAATAATAAAAGTAATAAGTATATTTATTATAGTTCTATCGATAATAACTGCATAATATGGGTAATAATGCATGTTATATTGATGATAATAAAAGTAATACGTATATTTATTATAGTTTTAGCGATAATAACTGCATAATATGGGTAATAATGCATGTTATATTGATAATATCGGGAGTAATAAGTATAATTATTATAGTTCTATCGATAATAATAGTAAAATATGGCTAATAGTGCATGTTATATTGATAATAATAAAAGTAATAAGTATATTTATTATAGTTCTATCGATTATAACTGCATAATATGGGTAATAATGCATGTTATATTGATGATAATAAAAGTAGTAAGTATATTTATTATATTTCTAGCGATTATAACTGCATAATATGGGTAATAATGCATGTTATATTGAGAACAATATAAGTAATAAGTATAATTATTACAGTTCTAGCGATAATAACTGCATTATATGGGTAATAATGCATGTTATATTGATAATATTGGGAGTAATAAGTATAATTATTATAGTTCTAGCGATAATAACTGCATGATATGGGTAATAATGGATGTTATATTGATAATATCGGGAGTAATAAGTATAATTATTACAGTTCTAGCGATAATACTAGTAAAATATGGCTAAGAGTGCCTGTTATATTGATAATAATAAAAGTAATAAGTATATTTATTATACTTCTGTCGATAATAACTGCATAATATGGGTAATAATGCATGTTATATTGATGATAATAAAAGTAGTAAGTATATTTATTATATTTCTAGCGATTATAACTGCATAATATGGGTAATAATGCATGTTACATTGAGAATAATATAAGTAATAAGTATAATTATTACAGTTCTAGCGATAATAACTGCATTATATGGGTAATAATGCATGTTATATTGATAATATTGCGAGTAATAAGTATAATTATTATAGTTCTAGCGATAATAACTGCATGATATGGGTAATAATGGATGTTATATTGATAATATCGGGAGTAATAAGTATAATTATTACAGTTCTAGCGATAATACTAGTAAAATATGGCTAAGAGTGCCTGTTATATTGATAATAATAAAAGTAATAAGTATATTTATTATACTTCTGTCGATAATAACTGCATAATATGGGTAATAATGCATGTTATATTTATAATAATATAAGTAATAAGTATAATTATTACAGTTCTAGCGATAATAACTGCATTATATGGGTAATAATGCACGTTATATTGCTAATAATGTAAATAATAAGTATAATTATTACAGTTCTAGCGATAATAACTGCATTATATGGGTAATAATGCATGTTATATTGATAATATTGGGAGTAATAAGTATAATTATTATAGTTCTAGCGATAATAATAGTAAAATATGGCTAATAGTGCATGTTATATTGATAATAATAAAAGTAATAAGTATATTTATTACAGATCTATCGATAATAACTGCATAATATGGGTAATAATGCATGTTATATTGATGATAATAAAAGTAATACGTATATTTATTATAGTTCTAGCGATAATAACTGCATAATATGGGTAATAATGCATGTTATATTGATAATAATATAAGTAATAAGTATAATTATTACAGTTCTAGCGATAATAACTGCATAATATGGGTAATAATGCACGTTCTATTGCTAATAATATAAGTAATAAGTATAATTATTACAGTTCTAGCGATAATAACTGCATTATATGGGTAATAATGCATGTTATATCGATAATATCGTGTGCAATAAGTATAATTATTATAGTTCTAGCGATATCGACAGTACAATATGGCTAATAGTGAATGTTATATTGAAAATAATAAAAGTAATAAGTATATTTATTATAGTTCTATCGATAATAACTGCATAATATGGGTAATAATGCATGTTATATTGATGATAATAAAAGTAATACGTATATTTATTATAGTTTTAGCGATAATAACTGCATAATATAGGTAATAATGCATGTTATATTTATAATAATATAAGTAATAAGTGTAATTATTACAGTTCTAGCGATAATAACTGCATTATATGGGTAATAATACACGTTATATTGCTAATAATGTAAGTAATAAGTATAATTATTACAGTTCTAGCGATAATCACTGCATTATATGGGTAAAAATGCATGTTATATTGATAATATCGGGAGTAATAAGTATAATTATTATAGTTCTAGCGATAATAATCGTAAAATATGGCTAATAGTGCATGTTATATTGATAATAATAAAAGTAATAAGTATATTTATTATAGTTCTATCGATAATAACTGCATAATATGGGTAATAATGCATGTTATATTGATGATAATAAAAGTAATACGTATATTTATTATAGTTTTAGCGATAATAACTGCATAATATGGGTAATAATGCATGTTATATTTATAATAATATAAGTAATAAGTGTAATTATTACAGTTCTAGCGATAATAACTGCATTATATGGGTAATAATGCACGTTATATTGCTAATAATGTAAGTAATAAGTATAATTATTACAGTTCTAGCGATAATCACTGCATTATGTGGGTAATAATGCATGTTATATTGATAATATCGGGAGTAATAAGTATAATTATTATAGTTCTAGCGATAATAATCGTAAAATATGGCTAATAGTGCATGTTATATTGATAATAATAAAAGTAATAAGTATATTTATTACAGTTCTATCGATAATAACTGCATAATATGGGTAATAATGCATGTTATATTGATGATAATAAAAGTAATACGTATATTTATTATAGTTTTAGCGATAATAACTGCATAATATGGGTAATAATGCATGTTATATTGATAATATCGGGAGTAATAAGTATAATTATTATAGTTCTATCGATAATAATAGTAAAATATGGCTAATAGTGCATGTTATATTGATAATAATAAAAGTAATAAGTATATTTATTATAGTTCTATCGATTATAACTGCATAATATGGGTAATAATGCATGTTATATTGATGATAATAAAAGTAGTAAGTATATTTATTATATTTCTAGCGATTATAACTGCATAATATGGGTAATAATGCATGTTATATTGAGAACAATATAAGTAATAAGTATAATTATTACAGTTCTAGCGATAATAACTGCATTATATGGGTAATAATGCATGTTATATTGATAATATTGGGAGTAATAAGTATAATTATTATAGTTCTAGCGATAATAACTGCATGATATGGGTAATAATGGATGTTATATTGATAATATCGGGAGTAATAAGTATAATTATTACAGTTCTAGCGATAATACTAGTAAAATATGGCTAAGAGTGCCTGTTATATTGATAATAATAAAAGTAATAAGTATATTTATTATACTTCTGTCGATAATAACTGCATAATATGGGTAATAATGCATGTTATATTTATAATAATATAAGTAATAAGTATAATTATTACAGTTCTAGCGATAATAACTGCATTATATGGGTAATAATGCACGTTATATTGCTAATAATGTAAATAATAAGTATAATTATTACAGTTCTAGCGATAATAACTGCATTATATGGGTAATAATGCATGTTATATTGATAATATTGGGAGTAATAAGTATAATTATTATAGTTCTAGCGATAATAATAGTAAAATATGGCTAATAGTGCATGTTATATTGATAATAATAAAAGTAATAAGTATATTTATTACAGATCTATCGATAATAACTGCATAATATGGGTAATAATGCATGTTATATTGATGATAATAAAAGTAATACGTATATTTCTTATAGTTCTAGCGATAATAACTGCATAATATGGGTAATAATGCATGTTATATTGATAATAATATAAGTAATAAGTATAATTATTACAGTTCTAGCGATAATAACTGCATAATATGGGTAATAATGCACGTTCTATTGCTAATAATATAAGTAATAAGTATAATTATTACAGTTCTAGCGATAATAACTGCATTATATGGGTAATAATGCATGTTATATCGATAATATCGTGTGCAATAAGTATAATTATTATAGTTCTAGCGATATCGACAGTACAATATGGCTAATAGTGAATGTTATATTGAAAATAATAAAAGTAATAAGTATATTTATTATAGTTCTATCGATAATAACTGCATAATATGGGTAATAATGCATGTTATATTGATGATAATAAAAGTAATACGTATATTTATTATAGTTTTAGCGATAATAACTGCATAATATGGGTAATAATGCATGTTATATTTATAATAATATAAGTAATAAGTGTAATTATTACAGTTCTAGCGATAATAACTGCATTATATGGGTAATAATGCACGTTATATTGCTAATAATGTAAGTAATAAGTATAATTATTACAGTTCTAGCGATAATCACTGCATTATGTGGGTAATAATGCATGTTATATTGATAATATCGGGAGTAATAAGTATAATTATTATAGTTCTAGCGATAATAATCGTAAAATATGGCTAATAGTGCATGTTATATTGATAATAATAAAAGTAATAAGTATATTTATTACAGTTCTATCGATAATAACTGCATAATATGGGTAATAATGCATGTTATATTGATGATAATAAAAGTAATACGTATATTTATTATAGTTCTAGCGATTATAACTGCATAATATGGGTAATAATGCATGCTATATTGATAATAATATAAGTAATAAGTATAATTATTACAGTTCTAGCGATAATAACTCCATTATATGGGTAATACTGTACGTTATATTGCTAATAATATAAGTAATAAGTATAATTATGACAGTTCTAGCGATAATAACTGCATAATATGGGTAATAATGCACGTTCTATTGCTAATAATATAAGTAATAAGTATAATTATTACAGTTCTAGCGATAATAACTGCATTATATGGGTAATAATGCATGTTATATCGATAATATCGTGTGCAATAAGTATAATTATTATAGTTCTAGCGATATCGACAGTACAATATGGCTAATAGTGAATGTTATATTGATAATAATAAAAGTAATAAGTATATTTATTCTAGTTCTATCGATAATAACTGCATAATATGGGTAATAATGCATGTTATATTGATGATAATAAAAGTAATACGTATATTTATTATAGTTTTAGCGATAATAACTGCATAATATGGGTAATAATGCATGTTATATTTATAATAATGTAAGTAATAAGTATATTTATTATAGTTCTATCGATAATAACTGCATAATATGGGTAATAATGCATGTTATATTGATGATAATAGAAGTAATACGTATATTTATTATAGTTTTAGCGATAATAACTGCATAATATGGGTAATAATGCATGTTATATTTATAATAATATAAGTAATAAGTGTAATTATTACAGTTCTAGCGATAATAACTGCATTATATGGGTAATAATGCACGTTATATTGCTAATAATGTAAGTAATAAGTATAATTATTACAGTTCTAGCGATAATCACTGCATTATATGGGTAATAATGCATGTTATATTGATAATATCGGGAGTAATAAGTATAATTATTATAGTTCTAGCGATAATAATCGTAAAATATGGCTAATAGTGCATGTTATATTGATAATAATAAAAGTAATAAGTATATTTATTATAGTTCTATCGATAATAACTGCATAATATGGGTAATAATGCATGCTATATTGATGATAATAAAAGTAATACGTATATTTATTATAGTTCTAGCGATAATAACTTCATAATATGGGTAATAATGCATGTTATATTGATAATAATATAAGTAATAGGTATAATTATTACAGTTCTAGCGATAATAACTGCATTATATGGGTAATAATGCACGTTATATTGCTAATAATGTAAGTAATAAGTATAATTATTACAGTTCTAGCGATAATAACTGCATTATATGGGTAATAATGCATGTTATATTGATAATATTGGGAGTAATAAGTATAATTATTATAGTTCTAGCGATAATAATAGTAAAATATGGCTAATAGTGCATGTTATATTGATAATAATAAAAGTAATAAGTATATTTATTACAGTTCTATCGATAACAACTGCATAATATGGGTAATAATGCATGTTATATTGATGATAATAAAAGTAATACGTATATCTATTATAGTTCTAGCGATTATAACTGCATAATATGGGTAATAATGCATGTTATATTGAGAATAATATAAGTAATAAGTATAATTATTACAGTTCTAGCGATAATAACTCCATTATATGGGTAATAATGCACGTTATATTGCTAATAATATAAGTAATAAGTATAATTATTACAGTTCAAGCCATAATAACTGCATAATATGGGTAATAATGCACGTTATATTGCTAATAATATAAGTAATAAGTATAATTATTACAGTTCTAGCGATAATAACTGCATTATATGGGTAATAATGCACGTTATATTGCTAATAATGTAAGTAATAAGTATAATTATTACAGTTCTAGCGATAATAACTGCATTATATCGGTAATAATGCATGTTATATTTATAATATTGGGAGTAATAAGTATAATTATTATAGTTCTAGCGATAATAATAGTAAAATATGGCTAATAGTGCATGTTATATTGATAATAATAAAAGTAATAAGTATATTTATTACAGTTCTATCGATAATAACTGCATAATATGGGTAATAATGCATGTTATATTGATGATAATAAAAGTAATACGTATATTTATTATAGTTCTAGCGATTATAACTGCATAATATGGGTAATAATGCATGTTATATTGATAATAATGTAAGTAATAAGTATAATTATTACAGTTCTAGCGATAATAACTGCATTATATGGGTAATAATGCATGTTATATCGATAATATCGTGTGCAATAAGTATAATTATTATAGTTCTAGCGATATCAACAGTACAATATGGCTAATAGTGAATGTTATATTGATAATAATAAAAGTAATAAGTATATTTATTATAGTTCTATCGATAATAACTGCATAATATGGGTAATAATGCATGTTATATTGATGATAATAAAAGTAATACGTATATTTATTATAGTTTTAGCGATAATAACTGCATAATATGGGTAATAATGCATGTTATATTTATAATAATATTAGTAATAAGTATATTTATTATAGTTCTATCGATAATAACTGCATAATATGGGTAATAATGCATGTTATATTGATGATAATAAAAGTAATACGTATATTTATTATAGTTTTAGCGATAATAACTGCATAATATAGGTAATAATGCATGTTATATTGAGAATAATATAAGTAATAAGTATAATTATTACAGTTCTAGCGATAATAACTGCATAATATGGGTAATAATGCATGTTATATTGATGATAATAAAAGTAATACGTATATTTATTATAGTTCTAGCGATTATAACTGCATAATATGGGTAATAATGCATGTTATATTGATAATAATGTAAGTAATAAGTATAATTATTACAGTTCTAGCGATAATAACTGCATTATATGGGTAATAATGCATGTTATATCGATAATATCGTGTGCAATAAGTATAATTATTATAGTTCTAGCGATATCAACAGTACAATATGGCTAATAGTGAATGTTATATTGATAATAATAAAAGTAATAAGTATATTTATTATAGTTCTATCGATAATAACTGCATAATATGGGTAATAATGCATGTTATATTGATGATAATAAAAGTAATACGTATATTTATTGTAGTTTTAGCGATAATAACTGCATAATATGGGTAATAATGCATGTTATATTTATAATAATATTAGTAATAAGTATATTTATTATAGTTCTATCGATAATAACTGCATAATATGGGTAATAATGCATGTTATATTGATGATAATAAAAGTAATACGTATATTTATTATAGTTTTAGCGATAATAACTGCATAATATAGGTAATAATGCATGTTATATTTATAATAATATAAGTAATAAGTGTAATTATTACAGTTCTAGCGATAATAACTGCATTATATGGGTAATAATACACGTTATATTGCTAATAATGTAAGTAATAAGTATAATTATTACAGTTCTAGCGATAATCACTGCATTATATGGGTAAAAATGCATGTTATATTGATAATATCGGGAGTAATAAATATAATTATTATAGTTCTAGCGATAATAATCGTAAAATATGGCTAATAGTGCATGTTATATTGATAATAATAAAAGTAATAAGTATATTTATTATAGTTCTATCGATAATAACTGCATAATATGGGTAATAATGCATGTTATATTGATGATAATAAAAGTAATACGTATATTTATTATAGTTTTAGCGATAATAACTGCATAATATGGGTAATAATGCATGTTATATTGATAATATCGGGAGTAATAAGTATAATTATTATAGTTCTATCGATAATAATAGTAAAATATGGCTAATAGTGCATGTTATATTGATAATAATAAAAGTAATAAGTATATTTATTATAGTTCTATCGATTATAACTGCATAATATGGGTAATAATGCATGTTATATTGATGATAATAAAAGTAGTAAGTATATTTATTATATTTCTAGCGATTATAACTGCATAATATGGGTAATAATGCATGTCATATTGAGAATAATATAAGTAATAAGTATCATTATTACAGTTCTAGCGATAATAACTGCATTATATGGGTAATAATGCATGTTATATTGATAATATTGGGAGTAATAAGTATAATTATTATAGTTCTAGCGATAATAACTGCATGATATGGGTAATAATGGATGTTATATTGATAATATCGGGAGTAATAAGTATAATTATTACAGTTCTAGCGATAATACTAGTAAAATATGGCTAAGAGTGCCTGTTATATTGATAATAATAAAAGTAATAAGTATATTTATTATACTTCTGTCGATAATAACTGCATAATATGGGTAATAATGCATGTTATATTGATGATAATAAAAGTAGTAAGTATATTTATTATATTTCTAGCGATTATAACTGCATAATATGGGTAATAATGCATGTTACATTGAGAATAATATAAGTAATAAGTATAATTATTACAGTTCTAGCGATAATAACTGCATTATATGGGTAATAATGCATGTTATATTGATAATATTGCGAGTAATAAGTATAATTATTATAGTTCTAGCGATAATAACTGCATGATATGGGTAATAATGGATGTTATATTGATAATATCGGGAGTAATCAGTATAATTATTACAGTTCTAGCGATAATAACTGCATTATATGGGTAATAATGCATGTTATATTGATAATATTGCGAGTAATAAGTATAATTATTATAGTTCTAGCGATAATAACTGCATGATATGGGTAATAATGGATGTTATATTGATAATATCGGGAGTAATAAGTATAATTATTACAGTTCTAGCGATAATACTAGTAAAATATGGCTAAGAGTGCCTGTTATATTGATAATAATAAAAGTAATAAGTATATTTATTATACTTCTGTCGATAATAACTGCATAATATGGGTAATAATGCATGTTATATTGATAATA
Organism: Megachile leachella; assembly: GCA_963576845.1. Lineage (NCBI taxonomy): Eukaryota > Metazoa > Arthropoda > Insecta > Hymenoptera > Megachilidae > Megachile > Megachile leachella. The sequence goes on along the minus strand of CAUYWW010000132.1, from coordinate 43,103 downwards.
ATATAAGTAATAAGTATAATTATTACAGTTCTAGCGATAATAACTGCATAATATGGGTAATAATGCACGTTCTATTGCTAATAATATAAGTAATAAGTATAATTATTACAGTTCTAGCGATAATAACTGCATTATATGGGTAATAATGCATGTTATATCGATAATATCGTGTGCAATAAGTATAATTATTATAGTTCTAGCGATATCGACAGTACAATATGGCTAATAGTGAATGTTATATTGAAAATAATAAAAGTAATAAGTATATTTATTATAGTTCTATCGATAATAACTGCATAATATGGGTAATAATGCATGTTATATTGATGATAATAAAAGTAATACGTATATTTATTATAGTTTTAGCGATAATAACTGCATAATATGGGTAATAATGCATGTTATATTTATAATAATATAAGTAATAAGTGTAATTATTACAGTTCTAGCGATAATAACTGCATTATATGGGTAATAATGCACGTTATATTGCTAATAATGTAAGTAATAAGTATAATTATTACAGTTCTAGCGATAATAACTGCATTATATCGGTAATAATGCATGTTATATTTATAATATTGGGAGTAATAAGTATAATTATTATAGTTCTAGCGATAATAATAGTAAAATATGGCTAATAGTGCATGTTATATTGATAATAATAAAAGTAATAAGTATATTTATTACAGTTCTATCGATAATAACTGCATAATATGGGTAATAATGCATGTTATATTGATGATAATAAAAGTAATACGTATATTTATTATAGTTCTAGCGATTATAACTGCATAATATGGGTAATAATGCATGTTATATTGATAATAATGTAAGTAATAAGTATAATTATTACAGTTCTAGCGATAATAACTGCATTATATGGGTAATAATGCATGTTATATCGATAATATCGTGTGCAATAAGTATAATTATTATAGTTCTAGCGATATCAACAGTACAATATGGCTAATAGTGAATGTTATATTGATAATAATAAAAGTAATAAGTATATTTATTATAGTTCTATCGATAATAACTGCATAATATGGGTAATAATGCATGTTATATTGATGATAATAAAAGTAATACGTATATTTATTATAGTTTTAGTGATAATAACTGCATAATATGGGTAATAATGCATGTTATATTTATAATAATATTAGTAATAAGTATATTTATTATAGTTCTATCGATAATAACTGCATAATATGGGTAATAATGCATGTTATATTGATGATAATAAAAGTAATACGTATATTTATTATAGTTTTAGCGATAATAACTGCATAATATAGGTAATAATGCATGTTATATTGAGAATAATATAAGTAATAAGTATAATTATTACAGTTCTAGCGATAATAACTGCATAATATGGGTAATAATGCATGTTATATTGATGATAATAAAAGTAATACGTATATTTATTATAGTTCTAGCGATTATAACTGCATAATATGGGTAATAATGCATGTTATATTGATAATAATGTAAGTAATAAGTATAATTATTACAGTTCTAGCGATAATAACTGCATTATATGGGTAATAATGCATGTTATATCGATAATATCGTGTGCAATAAGTATAATTATTATAGTTCTAGCGATATCAACAGTACAATATGGCTAATAGTGAATGTTATATTGATAATAATAAAAGTAATAAGTATATTTATTATAGTTCTATCGATAATAACTGCATAATATGGGTAATAATGCATGTTATATTGATGATAATAAAAGTAATACGTATATTTATTGTAGTTTTAGCGATAATAACTGCATAATATGGGTAATAATGCATGTTATATTTATAATAATATTAGTAATAAGTATATTTATTATAGTTCTATCGATAATAACTGCATAATATGGGTAATAATGCATGTTATATTGATGATAATAAAAGTAATACGTATATTTATTATAGTTTTAGCGATAATAACTGCATAATATAGGTAATAATGCATGTTATATTTATAATAATATAAGTAATAAGTGTAATTATTACAGTTCTAGCGATAATAACTGCATTATATGGGTAATAATACACGTTATATTGCTAATAATGTAAGTAATAAGTATAATTATTACAGTTCTAGCGATAATCACTGCATTATATGGGTAAAAATGCATGTTATATTGATAATATCGGGAGTAATAAATATAATTATTATAGTTCTAGCGATAATAATCGTAAAATATGGCTAATAGTGCATGTTATATTGATAATAATAAAAGTAATAAGTATATTTATTATAGTTCTATCGATAATAACTGCATAATATGGGTAATAATGCATGTTATATTGATGATAATAAAAGTAATACGTATATTTATTATAGTTTTAGCGATAATAACTGCATAATATGGGTAATAATGCATGTTATATTGATAATATCGGGAGTAATAAGTATAATTATTATAGTTCTATCGATAATAATAGTAAAATATGGCTAATAGTGCATGTTATATTGATAATAATAAAAGTAATAAGTATATTTATTATAGTTCTATCGATTATAACTGCATAATATGGGTAATAATGCATGTTATATTGATGATAATAAAAGTAGTAAGTATATTTATTATATTTCTAGCGATTATAACTGCATAATATGGGTAATAATGCATGTCATATTGAGAATAATATAAGTAATAAGTATCATTATTACAGTTCTAGCGATAATAACTGCATTATATGGGTAATAATGCATGTTATATTGATAATATTGGGAGTAATAAGTATAATTATTATAGTTCTAGCGATAATAACTGCATGATATGGGTAATAATGGATGTTATATTGATAATATCGGGAGTAATAAGTATAATTATTACAGTTCTAGCGATAATACTAGTAAAATATGGCTAAGAGTGCCTGTTATATTGATAATAATAAAAGTAATAAGTATATTTATTATACTTCTGTCGATAATAACTGCATAATATGGGTAATAATGCATGTTATATTGATGATAATAAAAGTAGTAAGTATATTTATTATATTTCTAGCGATTATAACTGCATAATATGGGTAATAATGCATGTTACATTGAGAATAATATAAGTAATAAGTATAATTATTACAGTTCTAGCGATAATAACTGCATTATATGGGTAATAATGCATGTTATATTGATAATATTGCGAGTAATAAGTATAATTATTATAGTTCTAGCGATAATAACTGCATGATATGGGTAATAATGGATGTTATATTGATAATATCGGGAGTAATAAGTATAATTATTACAGTTCTAGCGATAATAACTGCATTATATGGGTAATAATGCATGTTATATTGATAATATTGCGAGTAATAAGTATAATTATTATAGTTCTAGCGATAATAACTGCATGATATGGGTAATAATGGATGTTATATTGATAATATCGGGAGTAATAAGTATAATTATTACAGTTCTAGCGATAATACTAGTAAAATATGGCTAAGAGTGCCTGTTATATTGATAATAATAAAAGTAATAAGTATATTTATTATACTTCTGTCGATAATAACTGCATAATATGGGTAATAATGCATGTTATATTGATAATAATATAAGTAATAAGTATAATTATTACAGTTCTAGCGATAATAACTGCATAATATGGGTAATAATGCACGTTCTATTGCTAATAATATAAGTAATAAGTATAATTATTACAGTTCTAGCGATAATAACTGCATTATATGGGTAATAATGCATGTTATATCGATAATATCGTGTGCAATAAGTATAATTATTATAGTTCTAGCGATATCGACAGTACAATATGGCTAATAGTGAATGTTATATTGAAAATAATAAAAGTAATAAGTATATTTATTATAGTTCTATCGATAATAACTGCATAATATGGGTAATAATGCATGTTATATTGATGATAATAAAAGTAATACGTATATTTATTATAGTTTTAGCGATAATAACTGCATAATATGGGTAATAATGCATGTTATATTTATAATAATATAAGTAATAAGTGTAATTATTACAGTTCTAGCGATAATAACTGCATTATATGGGTAATAATGCACGTTATATTGCTAATAATGTAAGTAATAAGTATAATTATTACAGTTCTAGCGATAATAACTGCATTATATCGGTAATAATGCATGTTATATTTATAATATTGGGAGTAATAAGTATAATTATTATAGTTCTAGCGATAATAATAGTAAAATATGGCTAATAGTGCATGTTATATTGATAATAATAAAAGTAATAAGTATATTTATTACAGTTCTATCGATAATAACTGCATAATATGGGTAATAATGCATGTTATATTGATGATAATAAAAGTAATACGTATATTTATTATAGTTCTAGCGATTATAACTGCATAATATGGGTAATAATGCATGTTATATTGATAATAATGTAAGTAATAAGTATAATTATTACAGTTCTAGCGATAATAACTGCATTATATGGGTAATAATGCATGTTATATCGATAATATCGTGTGCAATAAGTATAATTATTATAGTTCTAGCGATATCAACAGTACAATATGGCTAATAGTGAATGTTATATTGATAATAATAAAAGTAATAAGTATATTTATTATAGTTCTATCGATAATAACTGCATAATATGGGTAATAATGCATGTTATATTGATGATAATAAAAGTAATACGTATATTTATTATAGTTTTAGTGATAATAACTGCATAATATGGGTAATAATGCATGTTATATTTATAATAATATTAGTAATAAGTATATTTATTATAGTTCTATCGATAATAACTGCATAATATGGGTAATAATGCATGTTATATTGATGATAATAAAAGTAATACGTATATTTATTATAGTTTTAGCGATAATAACTGCATAATATAGGTAATAATGCATGTTATATTGAGAATAATATAAGTAATAAGTATAATTATTACAGTTCTAGCGATAATAACTGCATAATATGGGTAATAATGCATGTTATATTGATGATAATAAAAGTAATACGTATATTTATTATAGTTCTAGCGATTATAACTGCATAATATGGGTAATAATGCATGTTATATTGATAATAATGTAAGTAATAAGTATAATTATTACAGTTCTAGCGATAATAACTGCATTATATGGGTAATAATGCATGTTATATCGATAATATCGTGTGCAATAAGTATAATTATTATAGTTCTAGCGATATCAACAGTACAATATGGCTAATAGTGAATGTTATATTGATAATAATAAAAGTAATAAGTATATTTATTATAGTTCTATCGATAATAACTGCATAATATGGGTAATAATGCATGTTATATTGATGATAATAAAAGTAATACGTATATTTATTGTAGTTTTAGCGATAATAACTGCATAATATGGGTAATAATGCATGTTATATTTATAATAATATTAGTAATAAGTATATTTATTATAGTTCTATCGATAATAACTGCATAATATGGGTAATAATGCATGTTATATTGATGATAATAAAAGTAATACGTATATTTATTATAGTTTTAGCGATAATAACTGCATAATATAGGTAATAATGCATGTTATATTTATAATAATATAAGTAATAAGTGTAATTATTACAGTTCTAGCGATAATAACTGCATTATATGGGTAATAATACACGTTATATTGCTAATAATGTAAGTAATAAGTATAATTATTACAGTTCTAGCGATAATCACTGCATTATATGGGTAAAAATGCATGTTATATTGATAATATCGGGAGTAATAAGTATAATTATTATAGTTCTAGCGATAATAATCGTAAAATATGGCTAATAGTGCATGTTATATTGATAATAATAAAAGTAATAAGTATATTTATTATAGTTCTATCGATAATAACTGCATAATATGGGTAATAATGCATGTTATATTGATGATAATAAAAGTAATACGTATATTTATTATAGTTTTAGCGATAATAACTGCATAATATGGGTAATAATGCATGTTATATTGATAATATCGGGAGTAATAAGTATAATTATTATAGTTCTATCGATAATAATAGTAAAATATGGCTAATAGTGCATGTTATATTGATAATAATAAAAGTAATAAGTATATTTATTATAGTTCTATCGATTATAACTGCATAATATGGGTAATAATGCATGTTATATTGATGATAATAAAAGTAGTAAGTATATTTATTATATTTCTAGCGATTATAACTGCATAATATGGGTAATAATGCATGTTATATTGAGAATAATATAAGTAATAAGTATCATTATTACAGTTCTAGCGATAATAACTGCATTATATGGGTAATAATGCATGTTATATTGATAATATTGGGAGTAATAAGTATAATTATTATAGTTCTAGCGATAATAACTGCATGATATGGGTAATAATGGATGTTATATTGATAATATCGGGAGTAATAAGTATAATTATTACAGTTCTAGCGATAATACTAGTAAAATATGGCTAAGAGTGCCTGTTATATTGATAATAATAAAAGTAATAAGTATATTTATTATACTTCTGTCGATAATAACTGCATAATATGGGTAATAATGCATGTTATATTGATAATAATATAAGTATTAAGTATAATTATTACAGTTCTAGCGATAATAACTGCATTATATGGGTAATAATGCATGTTATATTGATAATATTGGGAGTAATAAATATAATTATTACAGTTCTAGCGATAATGATAGTAAAATATGGCTAATAGTGAATGTTATATTGAAAATAATAAAAGTAATAAGTATATTTATTATAGTTCTATCGATAATAACTGCATAATATGGGTAATAATGCATGTTATATTGATGATAATAAAAGTAATACGTATATTTATTATAGTTTTAGCGATAATAACTGCATAATATGGGTAATAATGCATGTTATATTTATAATAATATAAGTAATAAGTGTAATTATTACAGTTCTAGCGATAATAACTGCATTATATGGGTAATAATGCACGTTATATTGCTAATAATGTAAGTAATAAGTATAATTATTACAGTTCTAGCGATAATCACTGCATTATGTGGGTAATAATGCATGTTATATTGATAATATCGGGAGTAATAAGTATAATTATTATAGTTCTAGCGATAATAATCGTAAAATATGGCTAATAGTGCATGTTATATTGATAATAATAAAAGTAATAAGTATATTTATTACAGTTCTATCGATAATAACTGCATAATATGGGTAATAATGCATGTTATATTGATGATAATAAAAGTAATACGTATATTTATTATAGTTCTAGCGATTATAACTGCATAATATGGGTAATAATGCATGTTATATTGATAATAATATAAGTAATAAGTATAATTATTACAGTTCTAGCGATAATAACTCCATTATATGGGTAATAATGTACGTTATATTGCTAATAATATAAGTAATAAGTATAATTATGACAGTTCTAGCGATAATAACTGCATAATATGGGTAATAATGCACGTTCTATTGCTAATAATATAAGTAATAAGTATAATTATTACAGTTCTAGCGATAATAACTGCATTATATGGGTAATAATGCATGTTATATCGATAATATCGTGTGCAATAAGTATAATTATTATAGTTCTAGCGATATCGACAGTACAATATGGCTAATAGTGAATGTTATATTGATAATAATAAAAGTAATAAGTATATTTATTCTAGTTCTATCGATAATAACTGCATAATATGGGTAATAATGCATGTTATATTGATGATAATAAAAGTAATACGTATATTTATTATAGTTTTAGCGATAATAACTGCATAATATGGGTAATAATGCATGTTATATTTATAATAATATAAGTAATAAGTATATTTATTATAGTTCTATCGATAATAACTGCATAATATGGGTAATAATGCATGTTATATTGATGATAATAGAAGTAATACGTATATTTATTATAGTTTTAGCGATAATAACTGCATAATATGGGTAATAATGCATGTTATATTTATAATAATATAAGTAATAAGTGTAATTATTACAGTTCTAGCGATAATAACTGCATTATATGGGTAATAATGCACGTTATATTGCTAATAATGTAAGTAATAAGTATAATTATTACAGTTCTAGCGATACTCACTGCATTATATGGGTAATAATGCATGTTATATTGATAATATCGGGAGTAATAAGTATAATTATTATAGTTCTAGCGATAATAATCGTAAAATATGGCTAATAGTGCATGTTATATTGCTAATAATATAAGTAATAAGTATAATTATTACAGTTCAAGCCATAATAACTGCATAATATGGGTAATAATGCACGTTATATTGCTAATAATATAAGTAATAAGTATAATTATTACAGTTCTAGCGATAATAACTGCATTATATGGGTAATAATGCACGTTATATTGCTAATAATGTAAGTAATAAGTATAATTATTACAGTTCTAGCGATAATAACTGCATTATATGGGTAATAATGCATGTTATATTGATAATATTGGGAGTAATAAGTATAATTATTATAGTTCTAGCGATAATAATAGTAAAATATGGCTAATAGTGCACGTTATATTGCTAATAATATAAGTAATAAGTATAATTATTACAGTTCAAGCCATAATAACTGCATAATATGGGTAATAATGTACGTTATATTGCTAATAATATAAGTAATAAGTATAATTATGACAGTTCTAGCGATAATAACTGCATAATATGGGTAATAATGCACGTTCTATTGCTAATAATATAAGTAATAAGTATAATTATTACAGTTCTAGCGATAATAACTGCATTATATGGGTAATAATGCATGTTATATCGATAATATCGTGTGCAATAAGTATAATTATTATAGTTCTAGCGATATCGACAGTACAATATGGCTAATAGTGAATGTTATATTGATAATAATAAAAGTAATAAGTATATTTATTCTAGTTCTATCGATAATAACTGCATAATATGGGTAATAATGCATGTTATATTGATGATAATAAAAGTAATACGTATATTTATTATAGTTTTAGCGATAATAACTGCATAATATGGGTAATAATGCATGTTATATTTATAATAATATTAGTAATAAGTATATTTATTATAGTTCTATCGATAATAACTGCATAATATGGGTAATAATGCATGTTATATTGATGATAATAAAAGTAATACGTATATTTATTACAGTTTTAGCGATAATAACTGCATAATATAGGTAATAATGCATGTTATATTTATAATAATATAAGTAATAAGTGTAATTATTACAGTTCTAGCGATAATAACTGCATTATATGGGTAATAATGCACGTTATATTGCAAATAATGTAAGTAATAAGTATAATTATTACAGTTCTAGCGATAATAACTGCATTATATGGGTAATAATGCATGTTATATTGATAATATTGGGAGTAATAAGTATAATTATTATAGTTCTAGCGATAATAATAGTAAAATATGGCTAATAGTGCACGTTATATTGCTAATAATATAAGTAATAAGTATAATTATTACAGTTCAAGCCATAATAACTGCATAATATGGGTAATAATGCACGTTATATTGCTAATAATATAAGTAATAAGTATAATTATTACAGTTCTAGCGATAATAACTGCATTATATGGGTAATAATGCACGTTATATTGCTAATAATGTAAGTAATAAGTATAATTATTACAGTTCTAGCGATAATAACTGCATTATATGGGTAATAATGCATGTTATATCGATAATATCGTGTGCAATAAGTATAATTATTATAGTTCTAGCGATATCAACAGTACAATATGGCTAATAGTGAATGTTATATTGATAATAATAAAAGTAATAAGTATATTTATTATAGTTCTATCGATAATAACTGCATAATATGGGTAATAATGCATGTTATATTGATGATAATAAAAGTAATACGTATATTTATTGTAGTTTTAGCGATAATAACTGCATAATATGGGTAATAATGCATGTTATATTTATAATAATATAAGTAATAAGTATATTTATTATAGTTCTATCGATAATAACTGCATAATATGGGTAATAATGCATGTTATATTGATGATAATAAAAGTAATACGTATATTTATTATAGTTTTAGCGATAATAACTGCATAATATGGGTAATAATGCATGTTATATTTATAATAATATAAGTAATAAGTGTAATTATTACAGTTCTAGCGATAATAACTGCATTATATGGGTAATAATGCACGTTATATTGCTAATAATGTAAGTAATAAGTATAATTATTACAGTTCTAGCGATAATCACTGCATTATATGGGTAATAATGCATGTTATATTGATAATATCGGGAGTAACAAGTATAATTATTATAGTTCTAGCGATAATAATAGTAAAATATGGCTAATAGTGCATGTTATACTGATAATAATAAAAGTAATAAGTATATTTATTATAGTTCTATCGATAATAACTGCATAATATGGGTAATAATGCATGTTATATTGATGATAATAAAAGTACTAGGTATATTTATTATAGTACTAGCGATTATAACTGCATAATATGCGTAATAATGCATGTTATATTGATAATAATATAAGTATTAAGTATAATTATTACAGTTCTAGCGATAATAACTGCATTATATGGGTAATAATGCATGTTATATTGATAATATTGGGAGTAATAAATATAATTATTACAGTTCTAGCGATAATGATAGTAAAATATGGCTAATAGTGCATGTTATATTGATAATAATAAAAGTAATACGTATATTTATTATAGTTCTATCGATAATAACTGCATAATATGGGTAATAATGCATGTTATATTGATGATAATAAAAGTAATACGTATATTTATTATAGTTTTAGCGATAATAACTGCATAATATGGGTAATAATGCATGTTATATTGATAATATCGGGAGTAATAAGTATAATTATTATAGTTCTATCGATAATAATAGTAAAATATGGCTAATAGTGCATGTTATATTGATAATAATAAAAGTAATAAGTATATTTATTATAGTTCTATCGATTATAACTGCATAATATGGGTAATAATGCATGTTATATTGATGATAATAAAAGTAGTAAGTATATTTATTATATTTCTAGCGATTATAACTGCATAATATGGGTAATAATGCATGTTATATTGAGAACAATATAAGTAATAAGTATAATTATTACAGTTCTAGCGATAATAACTGCATTATATGGGTAATAATGCATGTTATATTGATAATATTGGGAGTAATAAGTATAATTATTATAGTTCTAGCGATAATAACTGCATGATATGGGTAATAATGGATGTTATATTGATAATATCGGGAGTAATAAGTATAATTATTACAGTTCTAGCGATAATACTAGTAAAATATGGCTAAGAGTGCCTGTTATATTGATAATAATAAAAGTAATAAGTATATTTATTATACTTCTGTCGATAATAACTGCATAATATGGGTAATAATGCATGTTATATTGATGATAATAAAAGTAGTAAGTATATTTATTATATTTCTAGCGATTATAACTGCATAATATGGGTAATAATGCATGTTACATTGAGAATAATATAAGTAATAAGTATAATTATTACAGTTCTAGCGATAATAACTGCATTATATGGGTAATAATGCATGTTATATTGATAATATTGCGAGTAATAAGTATAATTATTATAGTTCTAGCGATAATAACTGCATGATATGGGTAATAATGGATGTTATATTGATAATATCGGGAGTAATAAGTATAATTATTACAGTTCTAGCGATAATACTAGTAAAATATGGCTAAGAGTGCCTGTTATATTGATAATAATAAAAGTAATAAGTATATTTATTATACTTCTGTCGATAATAACTGCATAATATGGGTAATAATGCATGTTATATTTATAATAATATAAGTAATAAGTATAATTATTACAGTTCTAGCGATAATAACTGCATTATATGGGTAATAATGCACGTTATATTGCTAATAATGTAAATAATAAGTATAATTATTACAGTTCTAGCGATAATAACTGCATTATATGGGTAATAATGCATGTTATATTGATAATATTGGGAGTAATAAGTATAATTATTATAGTTCTAGCGATAATAATAGTAAAATATGGCTAATAGTGCATGTTATATTGATAATAATAAAAGTAATAAGTATATTTATTACAGATCTATCGATAATAACTGCATAATATGGGTAATAATGCATGTTATATTGATGATAATAAAAGTAATACGTATATTTATTATAGTTCTAGCGATAATAACTGCATAATATGGGTAATAATGCATGTTATATTGATAATAATACAAGTAATAAGTATAATTATTACAGTTTTAGCGATAATAACTGCATAATATGGGTAATAATGCATGTTATATTTATAATAATATTAGTAATAAGTATATTTATTATAGTTCTATCGATAATAACTGCATAATATGGGTAATAATGCATGTTATATTGATGATAATAAAAGTAATACGTATATTTATTATAGTTTTAGCGATAATAACTGCATAATATAGGTAATAATGCATGTTATATTTATAATAATATAAGTAATAAGTGTAATTATTACAGTTCTAGCGATAATAACTGCATTATATGGGTAATAATACACGTTATATTGCTAATAATGTAAGTAATAAGTATAATTATTACAGTTCTAGCGATAATCACTGCATTATATAGGTAAAAATGCATGTTATATTGATAATATCGGGAGTAATAAGTATAATTATTATAGTTCTAGCGATAATAATCGTAAAATATGGCTAATAGTGCATGTTATATTGATAATAATAAAAGTAATAAGTATATTTATTATAGTTCTATCGATAATAACTGCATAATATGGGTAATAATGCATGTTATATTGATGATAATAAAAGTAATACGTATATTTATTATAGTTTTAGCGATAATAACTGCATAATATGGGTAATAATGCATGTTATATTGATAATATCGGGAGTAATAAGTATAATTATTATAGTTCTATCGATAATAATAGTAAAATATGGCTAATAGTGCATGTTATATTGATAATAATAAAAGTAATAAGCATATTTATTATAGTTCTATCGATTATAACTGCATAATATGGGTAATAATGCATGTTATATTGATGATAATAAAAGTAGTAAGTATATTTATTATATTTCTAGCGATTATAACTGCATAATATGGGTAATAATGCATGTTATATTGAGAATAATATAAGTAATAAGTATCATTATTACAGTTCTAGCGATAATAACTGCATTATATGGGTAATAATGCATGTTATATTGATAATATTGGGAGTAATAAGTATAATTATTATAGTTCTAGCGATAATAACTGCATGATATGGGTAATAATGGATGTTATATTGATAATATCGGGAGTAATAAGTATAATTATTACAGTTCTAGCGATAATACTAGTAAAATATGGCTAAGAGTGCCTGTTATATTGATAATAATAAAAGTAATAAGTATATTTATTATACTTCTGTCGATAATAACTGCATAATATGGGTAATAATGCATGTTATATTGATGATAATAAAAGTAGTAAGTATATTTATTGTATTTCTAGCGATTATAACTGCATAATATGGGTAATAATGCATGTTACATTGAGAATAATATAAGTAATAAGTATAATTATTACAGTTCTAGCGATAATAACTGCATTATATGGGTAATAATGCATGTTATATTGATAATATTGCGAGTAATAAGTATAATTATTATAGTTCTAGCGATAATAACTGCATGATATGGGTAATAATGGATGTTATATTGATAATATCGGGAGTAATAAGTATAATTATTACAGTTCTAGCGATAATACTAGTAAAATATGGCTAAGAGTGCCTGTTATATTGATAATAATAAAAGTAATAAGTATATTTATTATACTTCTGTCGATAATAACTGCATAATATGGGTAATAATGCATGTTATATTTATAATAATATAAGTAATAAGTATAATTATTACAGTTCTAGCGATAATAACTGCATTATATGGGTAATAATGCACGTTATATTGCTAATAATGTAAATAATAAGTATAATTATTACAGTTCTAGCGATAATAACTGCATTATATGGGTAATAATGCATGTTATATTGATAATATTGGGAGTAATAAGTATAATTATTATAGTTCTAGCGATAATAATAGTAAAATATGGCTAATAGTGCATGTTATATTGATAATAATAAAAGTAATAAGTATATTTATTACAGATCTATCGATAATAACTGCATAATATGGGTAATAATGCATGTTATATTGATGATAATAAAAGTAATACGTATATTTATTATAGTTCTAGCGATAATAACTGCATAATATGGGTAATAATGCATGTTATATTGATAATAATATAAGTAATAAGTATAATTATTACAGTTCTAGCGATAATAACTGCATAATATGGGTAATAATGCACGTTCTATTGCTAATAATATAAGTAATAAGTATAATTATTACAGTTCTAGCGATAATAACTGCATTATATGGGTAATAATGCATGTTATATCGATAATATCGTGTGCAATAAGTATAATTATTATAGTTCTAGCGATATCGACAGTACAATATGGCTAATAGTGAATGTTATATTGAAAATAATAAAAGTAATAAGTATATTTATTATAGTTCTATCGATAATAACTGCATAATATGGGTAATAATGCATGTTATATTGATGATAATAAAAGTAATACGTATATTTATTATAGTTTTAGCGATAATAACTGCATAATATGGGTAATAATGCATGTTATATTTATAATAATATAAGTAATAAGTGTAATTATTACAGTTCTAGCGATAATACCTGCATTATATGGGTAATAATGCACGTTATATTGCTAATAATGTAAGTAATAAGTATAATTATTACAGTTCTAGCGATAATCACTGCATTATGTGGGTAATAATGCATGTTATATTGATAATATCGGGAGTAATAAGTATAATTATTATAGTTCTAGCGATAATAATCGTAAAATATGGCTAATAGTGCATGTTATATTGATAATAATAAAAGTAATAAGTATATTTATTACAGTTCTATCGATAATAACTGCATAATATGGGTAATAATGCATGTTATATTGATGATAATAAAAGTAATACGTATATTTATTATAGTTCTAGCGATTATAACTGCATAATATGGGTAATAATGCATGTTATATTGATAATAATATAAGTAATAAGTATAATTATTACAGTTCTAGCGATAATAACTCCATTATATGGGTAATAATGTACGTTATATTGCTAATAATATAAGTAATAAGTATAATTATGACAGTTCTAGCGATAATAACTGCATAATATGGGTAATAATGCACGTTCTATTGCTAATAATATAAGTAATAAGTATAATTATTACAGTTCTAGCGATAATAACTGCATTATATGGGTAATAATGCATGTTATATCGATAATATCGTGTGCAATAAGTATAATTATTATAGTTCTAGCGATATCGACAGTACAATATGGCTAATAGTGAATGTTATATTGATAATAATAAAAGTAATAAGTATATTTATTCTAGTTCTATCGATAATAACTGCATAATATGGGTAATAATGCATGTTATATTGATGATAATAAAAGTAATACGTATATTTATTATAGTTTTAGCGATAATAACTGCATAATATGGGTAATAATGCATGTTATATTTATAATAATATAAGTAATAAGTATATTTATTATAGTTCTATCGATAATAACTGCATAATATGGGTAATAATGCATGTTATATTGATGATAATAGAAGTAATACGTATATTTATTATAGTTTTAGCGATAATAACTGCATAATATGGGTAATAATGCATGTTATATTTATAATAATATAAGTAATAAGTGTAATTATTACAGTTCTAGCGATAATAACTGCATTATATGGGTAATAATGCACGTTATATTGCTAATAATGTAAGTAATAAGTATAATTATTACAGTTCTAGCGATAATCACTGCATTATATGGGTAATAATGCATGTTATATTGATAATATCGGGAGTAATAAGTATAATTATTATAGTTCTAGCGATAATAATCGTAAAATATGGCTAATAGTGCATGTTATATTGCTAATAATATAAGTAATAAGTATAATTATTACAGTTCAAGCCATAATAACTGCATAATATGGGTAATAATGCACGTTATATTGCTAATAATATAAGTAATAAGTATAATTATTACAGTTCTAGCGATAATAACTGCATTATATGGGTAATAATGCACGTTATATTGCAAATAATGTAAGTAATAAGTATAATTATTACAGTTCTAGCGATAATAACTGCATTATATGGGTAATAATGCATGTTATATTGATAATATTGGGAGTAATAAGTATAATTATTATAGTTCTAGCGATAATAATAGTAAAATATGGCTAATAGTGCACGTTATATTGCTAATAATATAAGTAATAAGTATAATTATTACAGTTCAAGCCATAATAACTGCATAATATGGGTAATAATGCACGTTATATTGCTAATAATATAAGTAATAAGTATAATTATTACAGTTCTAGCGATAATAACTGCATTATATGGGTAATAATGCACGTTATATTGCTAATAATGTAAGTAATAAGTATAATTATTACAGTTCTAGCGATAATAACTGCATTATATGGGTAATAATGCATGTTATATCGATAATATCGTGTGCAATAAGTATAATTATTATAGTTCTAGCGATATCAACAGTACAATATGGCTAATAGTGAATGTTATATTGATAATAATAAAAGTAATAAGTATATTTATTATAGTTCTATCGATAATAACTGCATAATATGGGTAATAATGCATGTTATATTGATGATAATAAAAGTAATACGTATATTTATTGTAGTTTTAGCGATAATAACTGCATAATATGGGTAATAATGCATGTTATATTTATAATAATATTAGTAATAAGTATATTTATTATAGTTCTATCGATAATAACTGCATAATATGGGTAATAATGCATGTTATATTGATGATAATAAAAGTAATACGTATATTTATTATAGTTTTAGCGATAATAACTGCATAATATAGGTAATAATGCATGTTATATTTATAATAATATAAGTAATAAGTGTAATTATTACAGTTCTAGCGATAATAACTGCATTATATGGGTAATAATACACGTTATACTGCTAATAATGTAAGTAATAAGTATAATTATTACAGTTCTAGCGATAATCACTGCATTATATGGGTAATAATGCATGTTATATTGATAATATCGGGAGTAATAAGTATAATTATTATAGTTCTATCGATAATAACTGCATAATATGGGTAATAATGCATGTTATATTGATGATAATAAAAGTAATACGTATATTTATTATAGTTTTTACGATAATAACTGCATAATATGGGTAATAATGCATGTTATATTTATAATAATATAAGTAATAAGTGTAATTATTACAGTTCTAGCGATAATAACTGCATTATATGGGTAATAATGCATGTTATATTGATAATATTGGGAGTAATAAGTATAATTATTATAGTTCTAGCGATAATAACTGCATGATATGGGTAATAATGGATGTTATATTGATAATATCGGGAGTAATAAGTATAATTATTACAGTTCTAGCGATAATACTAGTAAAATATGGCTAAGAGTGCCTGTTATATTGATGATAATAAAAGTAATACGTATATTTATTATAGTTCTAGCGATAATAACTGCATAATATGGGTAATAATGCATGTTATATTGATAATAATATAAGTAATAAGTATAATTATTACAGTTCGAGCGATAATAACTGCATTACATGGGTAATAATGCACGTTATATTGCTAATAATGTAAGTAATAAGTATAATTATTACAGTTCTAGCGATAATAACTGCATTATATGGGTAATAATGCATGTTATATTGATAATATTGGGAGTAATAAGTATAATTATTATAGTTCTAGCGATAATAATAGTAAAATATGGCTAATAGTGCATGTTATATTGATAATAATAAAAGTAATAAGTATATTTATTACAGTTCTATCGATAATAACTGCATAATATGGGTAATAATGCATGTTATATTGATGATAATAAAAGTAATACGTATATTTATTATAGTTCTAGCGATTATAACTGCATTATATGGGTAATAATGCATGTTATATTGATGATAATAAAAGTAATACGTATATTTATTATAGTTCTAGCGATTATAACTGCATAATATGGGTAATAATGCATGTTATATTGATAATAATATAAGTAATATGTATATTTATTACAGTTCTATCGATAATAACTGCATAATATGGGTAATAATGCATGTTATATTGATGATAATAAAAGTAATACGTATATTTATTATAGTTCTAGCGATTATAACTGCATAATATGGGTAATAATGCATGTTATATTGATAATAATATAAGTAATAAATATAATTATTATAGTTCTATCGATAATAACTGCATAATATGGGTAATAATGCATGTTATATCGATAATATCGTGTGCAATAAGTATAATTATTATAGTTCTAGCGATATCAACAGTACAATATGGCTAATAGTGAATGTTATATTGATAATAATAAAAGTAATAAGTATATTTATTATAGTTCTATCGATAATAACTGCATAATATGGGTAATAATGCATGTTATATTGATAATATTGGGAGTAATAAGTATAATTATTATAGTTCTATCGATAATAACTGCATAATATGGGTAATAATGCATGTTATATTGATGATAATAAAAGTAATACGTATATTTATTATAGTTTTAGCTATAATAACTGCATAATATAGGTAATAATGCATGTTATATTTATAATAATAAAAGTAGTAAGTATATTTATTACAGTTCTATCGATAATAACTGCATAATATGGGTAATAATGCATGTTATATTAATGATAATAAAAGTAATACGTATATTTATTATAGTTCTAGCGATTATAACTGCATAATATGGGTAATAATGCATGTTATATTGATAATAATATAAGTAATAAGTATAATTATTATAGTTCTAGCGATAATAACTCCATTATATGGGTAATAATGCACGTTATATTGCTAATAATATAAGTAATAAGTATAATTATTACAGTTCTAGCGATAATAACTGCATAATATGGGTAATAATGCACGTTATATTGCTAATAATATAAGTAATAAGTATAATTATTACAGTTCTAGCGATAATAACTGCATTATATGGGTAATAATGCATGTTATATTGATAATAATATAAGTATTAAGTATAATTATTACAGTTCTAGCGATAATAACTGCATTATATGGGTAATAATGCATGTTATATTGATAATATTGGGAGTAATAAATATAATTATTACAGTTCTAGCGATAATGATAGTAAAATATGGCTAATAGTGCATGTTATATTGATAATAATAAAAGTAATACGTATATTTATTATAGTTCTATCGATAATAACTGCATAATATGGGTAATAATGCATGTTATATTGATGATAATAAAAGTAATACGTATATTTATTATAGTTTTAGCGATAATAACTGCATAATATGGGTAATAATGCATGTTATATTGATAATATCGGGAGTAATAAGTATAATTATTATAGTTCTATCGATAATAATAGTAAAATATGGCTAATAGTGCATGTTATATTGATAATAATAAAAGTAATAAGTATATTTATTATAGTTCTATCGATTATAACTGCATAATATGGGTAATAATGCATGTTATATTGATGATAATAAAAGTAGTAAGTATATTTATTATATTTCTAGCGATTATAACTGCATAATATGGGTAATAATGCATGTTATATTGAGAACAATATAAGTAATAAGTATAATTATTACAGTTCTAGCGATAATAACTGCATTATATGGGTAATAATGCATGTTATATTGATAATATTGGGAGTAATAAGTATAATTATTATAGTTCTAGCGATAATAACTGCATGATATGGGTAATAATGGATGTTATATTGATAATATCGGGAGTAATAAGTATAATTATTACAGTTCTAGCGATAATACTAGTAAAATATGGCTAAGAGTGCCTGTTATATTGATAATAATAAAAGTAATAAGTATATTTATTATACTTCTGTCGATAATAACTGCATAATATGGGTAATAATGCATGTTATATTGATGATAATAAAAGTAGTAAGTATATTTATTATATTTCTAGCGATTATAACTGCATAATATGGGTAATAATGCATGTTACATTGAGAATAATATAAGTAATAAGTATAATTATTACAGTTCTAGCGATAATAACTGCATTATATGGGTAATAATGCATGTTATATTGATAATATTGCGAGTAATAAGTATAATTATTATAGTTCTAGCGATAATAACTGCATGATATGGGTAATAATGGATGTTATATTGATAATATCGGGAGTAATAAGTATAATTATTACAGTTCTAGCGATAATACTAGTAAAATATGGCTAAGAGTGCCTGTTATATTGATAATAATAAAAGTAATAAGTATATTTATTATACTTCTGTCGATAATAACTGCATAATATGGGTAATAATGCATGTTATATTTATAATAATATAAGTAATAAGTATAATTATTACAGTTCTAGCGATAATAACTGCATTATATGGGTAATAATGCACGTTATATTGCTAATAATGTAAATAATAAGTATAATTATTACAGTTCTAGCGATAATAACTGCATTATATGGGTAATAATGCATGTTATATTGATAATATTGGGAGTAATAAGTATAATTATTATAGTTCTAGCGATAATAATAGTAAAATATGGCTAATAGTGCATGTTATATTGATAATAATAAAAGTAATAAGTATATTTATTACAGATCTATCGATAATAACTGCATAATATGGGTAATAATGCATGTTATATTGATGATAATAAAAGTAATACGTATATTTATTATAGTTCTAGCGATAATAACTGCATAATATGGGTAATAATGCATGTTATATTGATAATAATATAAGTAATAAGTATAATTATTACAGTTCTAGCGATAATAACTGCATAATATGGGTAATAATGCATGTTATATTGATAATATTGGGAGTAATAAGTATAATTATTATAGTTCTAGCGATAATAATAGTAAAATATGGCTAATAGTGCATGTTATATTGATAATAATAAAAGTAATAAGTATATTTATTACAGATCTATCGATAATAACTGCATAATATGGGTAATAATGCATGTTATATTGATGATAATAAAAGTAATACGTATATTTATTATAGTTCTAGCGATAATAACTGCATAATATGGGTAATAATGCATGTTATATTGATAATAATATAAGTAATAAGTATAATTATTACAGTTCTAGCGATAATAACTGCATAATATGGGTAATAATGCACGTTCTATTGCTAATAATATAAGTAATAAGTATAATTATTACAGTTCTAGCGATAATAACTGCATTATATGGGTAATAATGCATGTTATATCGATAATATCGTGTGCAATAAGTATAATTATTATAGTTCTAGCGATATCGACAGTACAATATGGCTAATAGTGAATGTTATATTGAAAATAATAAAAGTAATAAGTATATTTATTATAGTTCTATCGATAATAACTGCATAATATCGGTAATAATGCATGTTATATTGATGATAATAAAAGTAATACGTATATTTATTATAGTTTTAGCGATAATAACTGCATAATATGGGTAATAATGCATGTTATATTTATAATAATATAAGTAATAAGTGTAATTATTACAGTTCTAGCGATAATAACTGCATTATATGGGTAATAATGCACGTTATATTGCTAATAATGTAAGTAATAAGTATAATTATTACAGTTCTAGCGATAATCACTGCATTATGTGGGTAATAATGCATGTTATATTGATAATATCGGGAGTAATAAGTATAATTATTATAGTTCTAGCGATAATAATCGTAAAATATGGCTAATAGTGCATGTTATATTGATAATAATAAAAGTAATAAGTATATTTATTACAGTTCTATCGATAATAACTGCATAATATGGGTAATAATGCATGTTATATTGATGATAATAAAAGTAATACGTATATTTATTATAGTTCTAGCGATTATAACTGCATAATATGGGTAATAATGCATGTTATATTGATAATAATATAAGTAATAAGTATAATTATTACAGTTCTAGCGATAATAACTCCATTATATGGGTAATAATGTACGTTATATTGCTAATAATATAAGTAATAAGTATAATTATGACAGTTCTAGCGATAATAACTGCATAATATGGGTAATAATGCACGTTCTATTGCTAATAATATAAGTAATAAGTATAATTATTACAGTTCTAGCGATAATAACTGCATTATATGGGTAATAATGCATGTTATATCGATAATATCGTGTGCAATAAGTATAATTATTATAGTTCTAGCGATATCGACAGTACAATATGGCTAATAGTGAATGTTATATTGATAATAATAAAAGTAATAAGTATATTTATTCTAGTTCTATCGATAATAACTGCATAATATGGGTAATAATGCATGTTATATTGATGATAATAAAAGTAATACGTATATTTATTATAGTTTTAGCGATAATAACTGCATAATATGGGTAATAATGCATGTTATATTTATAATAATATAAGTAATAAGTATATTTATTATAGTTCTATCGATAATAACTGCATAATATGGGTAATAATGCATGTTATATTGATGATAATAGAAGTAATACGTATATTTATTATAGTTTTAGCGATAATAACTGCATAATATGGGTAATAATGCATGTTATATTTATAATAATATAAGTAATAAGTGTAATTATTACAGTTCTAGCGATAATAACTGCATTATATGGGTAATAATGCACGTTATATTGCTAATAATGTAAGTAATAAGTATAATTATTACAGTTCTAGCGATAATCACTGCATTATATGGGTAATAATGCATGTTATATTGATAATATCGGGAGTAATAAGTATAATTATTATAGTTCTAGCGATAATAATCGTAAAATATGGCTAATAGTGCATGTTATATTGATAATAATAAAAGTAATAAGTATATTTATTATAGTTCTATCGATAATAACTGCATAATATGGGTAATAATGCATGTTATATTGATGATAATAAAAGTAATACGTATATTTATTATAGTTTTAGCGATAATAACTGCATAATATGGGTAATAATGCATGTTATATTGATAATATCGGGAGTAATAAGTATAATTATTATAGTTCTATCGATAATAATAGTAAAATATGGCTAATAGTGCATGTTATATTGATAATAATAAAAGTAATAAGTATATTTATTATAGTTCTATCGATTATAACTGCATAATATGGGTAATAATGCATGTTATATTGATGATAATAAAAGTAGTAAGTATATTTATTATATTTCTAGCGATTATAACTGCATAATATGGGTAATAATGCATGTTACATTGAGAATAATATAAGTAATAAGTATAATTATTACAGTTCTAGCGATAATAACTGCATTATATGGGTAATAATGCATGTTATATTGATAATATTGCGAGTAATAAGTATAATTATTATAGTTCTAGCGATAATAACTGCATGATATGGGTAATAATGGATGTTATATTGATAATATCGGGAGTAATAAGTATAATTATTACAGTTCTAGCGATAATACTAGTAAAATATGGCTAAGAGTGCCTGTTATATTGATAATAATAAAAGTAATAAGTATATTTATTATACTTCTGTCGATAATAACTGCATAATATGGGTAATAATGCATGTTATATTTATAATAATATAAGTAATAAGTATAATTATTACAGTTCTAGCGATAATAACTGCATTATATGGGTAATAATGCACGTTATATTGCTAATAATGTAAATAATAAGTATAATTATTACTGTTCTAGCGATAATAACTGCATTATATGGGTAATAATGCATGTTATATTGATAATATTGGGAGTAATAAGTATAATTATTATAGTTCTAGCGATAATAATAGTAAAATATGGCTAATAGTGCATGTTATATTGATAATAATAAAAGTAATAAGTATATTTATTACAGATCTATCGATAATAACTGCATAATATGGGTAATAATGCATGTTATATTGATGATAATAAAAGTAATACGTATATTTATTATAGTTCTAGCGATAATAACTGCATAATATGGGTAATAATGCATGTTATATTGATAATAATATAAGTAATAAGTATAATTATTACAGTTCTAGCGATAATAACTGCATAATATGGGTAATAATGCACGTTCTATTGCTAATAATATAAGTAATAAGTATAATTATTACAGTTCTAGCGATAATAACTGCATTATATGGGTAATAATGCATGTTATATCGATAATATCGTGTGCAATAAGTATAATTATTATAGTTCTAGCGATATCGACAGTACAATATGGCTAATAGTGAATGTTATATTGAAAATAATAAAAGTAATAAGTATATTTATTATAGTTCTATCGATAATAACTGCATAATATGGGTAATAATGCATGTTATATTGATGATAATAAAAGTAATACGTATATTTATTATAGTTTTAGCGATAATAACTGCATAATATGGGTAATAATGCATGTTATATTTATAATAATATAAGTAATAAGTGTAATTATTACAGTTCTAGCGATAATAACTGCATTATATGGGTAATAATGCACGTTATATTGCTAATAATGTAAGTAATAAGTATAATTATTACAGTTCTAGCGATAATCACTGCATTATGTGGGTAATAATGCATGTTATATTGATAATATCGGGAGTAATAAGTATAATTATTATAGTTCTAGCGATAATAATCGTAAAATATGGCTAATAGTGCATGTTATATTGATAATAATAAAAGTAATAAGTATATTTATTACAGTTCTATCGATAATAACTGCATAATATGGGTAATAATGCATGTTATATTGATGATAATAAAAGTAATACGTATATTTATTATAGTTCTAGCGATTATAACTGCATAATATGGGTAATAATGCATGTTATATTGATAATAATATAAGTAATAAGTATAATTATTACAGTTCTAGCGATAATAACTCCATTATATGGGTAATAATGTACGTTATATTGCTAATAATATAAGTAATAAGTATAATTATGACAGTTCTAGCGATAATAACTGCATAATATGGGTAATAATGCACGTTCAATTGCTAATAATATAAGTAATAAGTATAATTATTACAGTTCTAGCGATAATAACTGCATTATATGGGTAATAATGCATCTTATATCGATAATATCGTGTGCAATAAGTATAATTATTATAGTTCTAGCGATATCGACAGTACAATATGGCTAATAGTGAATGTTATATTGATAATAATAAAAGTAATAAGTATATTTATTCTAGTTCTATCGATAATAACTGCATAATATGGGTAATAATGCATGTTATATTGATGATAATAAAAGTAATACGTATATTTATTATAGTTTTAGCGATAATAACTGCATAATATGGGTAATAATGCATGTTATATTTATAATAATATAAGTAATAAGTATATTTATTATAGTTCTATCGATAATAACTGCATAATATGGGTAATAATGCATGTTATATTGATGATAATAGAAGTAATACGTATATTTATTATAGTTTTAGCGATAATAACTGCATAATATGGGTAATAATGCATGTTATATTTATAATAATATAAGTAATAAGTGTAATTATTACAGTTCTAGCGATAATAACTGCATTATATGGGTAATAATGCACGTTATATTGCTAATAATGTAAGTAATAAGTATAATTATTACAGTTCTAGCGATAATCACTGCATTATATGGGTAATAATGCATGTTATATTGATAATATCGGGAGTAATAAGTATAATTATTATAGTTCTAGCGATAATAATCGTAAAATATGGCTAATAGTGCATGTTATATTGATAATAATAAAAGTAATAAGTATATTTATTATAGTTCTATCGATAATAACTGCATAATATGGGTAATAATGCATGCTATATTGATGATAATAAAAGTAATACGTATATTTATTATAGTTCTAGCGATAATAACTGCATAATATGGGTAATAATGCATGTTATATTGATAATAATATAAGTAATAGGTATAATTATTACAGTTCGAGCGATAATAACTGCATTATATGGGTAATAATGCACGTTATATTGCTAATAATGTAAGTAATAAGTATAATTATTACAGTTCTAGCGATAATAACTGCATTATATGGGTAATAATGCATGTTATATTGATAATATTGGGAGTAATAAGTATAATTATTATAGTTCTAGCGATAATAATAGTAAAATATGGCTAATAGTGCACGTTATATTGCTAATAATATAAGTAATAAGTATAATTATTACAGTTCAAGCCATAATAACTGCATAATATGGGTAATAATGCACGTTATATTGCTAATAATATAAGTAATAAGTATAATTATTACAGTTCTAGCGATAATAACTGCATTATATGGGTAATAATGCACGTTATATTGCTAATAATGTAAGTAATAAGTATAATTATTACAGTTCTAGCGATAATAACTGCATTATATGGGTAATAATGCATGTTATATCGATAATATCGTGTGCAATAAGTATAATTATTATAGTTCTAGCGATATCAACAGTACAATATGGCTAATAGTGAATGTTATATTGATAATAATAAAAGTAATAAGTATATTTATTATAGTTCTATCGATAATAACTGCATAATATGGGTAATAATGCATGTTATATTGATGATAATAAAAGTAATACGTATATTTATTGTAGTTTTAGCGATAATAACTGCATAATATGGGTAATAATGCATGTTATATTTATAATAATATTAGTAATAAGTATATTTATTATAGTTCTATCGATAATAACTGCATAATATGGGTAATAATGCATGTTATATTGATGATAATAAAAGTAATACGTATATTTATTATAGTTTTAGCGATAATAACTGCATAATATAGGTAATAATGCATGTTATATTTATAATAATATAAGTAATAAGTGTAATTATTACAGTTCTAGCGATAATAACTGCATTATATGGGTAATAATACACGTTATATTGCTAATAATGTAAGTAATAAGTATAATTATTACAGTTCTAGCGATAATCACTGCATTATATGGGTAATAATGCATGTTATATTGATAATATCGGGAGTAATAAGTATAATTATTATAGTTCTATCGATAATAACTGCATAATATGGGTAATAATGCATGTTATATTGATGATAATAAAAGTAATACGTATATTTATTATAGTTTTTACGATAATAACTGCATAATATGGGTAATAATGCATGTTATATTTATAATAATATAAGTAATAAGTGTAATTATTACAGTTCTAGCGATAATAACTGCATTATATGGGTAATAATGCATGTTATATTGATAATATTGGGAGTAATAAGTATAATTATTATAGTTCTAGCGATAATAACTGCATGATATGGGTAATAATGGATGTTATATTGATAATATCGGGAGTAATAAGTATAATTATTACAGTTCTAGCGATAATACTAGTAAAATATGGCTAAGAGTGCCTGTTATATTGATGATAATAAAAGTAATACGTATATTTATTATAGTTCTAGCGATAATAACTGCATAATATGGGTAATAATGCATGTTATATTGATAATAATATAAGTAATAAGTATAATTATTACAGTTCGAGCGATAATAACTGCATTACATGGGTAATAATGCACGTTATATTGCTAATAATGTAAGTAATAAGTATAATTATTACAGTTCTAGCGATAATAACTGCATTATATGGGTAATAATGCATGTTATATTGATAATATTGGGAGTAATAAGTATAATTATTATAGTTCTAGCGATAATAATAGTAAAATATGGCTAATAGTGCATGTTATATTGATAATAATAAAAGTAATAAGTATATTTATTACAGTTCTATCGATAATAACTGCATAATATGGGTAATAATGCATGTTATATTGATGATAATAAAAGTAATACGTATATTTATTATAGTTCTAGCGATTATAACTGCATTATATGGGTAATAATGCATGTTATATTGATGATAATAAAAGTAATACGTATATTTATTATAGTTCTAGCGATTATAACTGCATAATATGGGTAATAATGCATATTATATTGATAATAATATAAGTAATATGTATATTTATTACAGTTCTATCGATAATAACTGCATAATATGGGTAATAATGCATGTTATATTGATGATAATAAAAGTAATACGTATATTTATTATAGTTCTAGCGATTATAACTGCATAATATGGGTAATAATGCATGTTATATTGATAATAATATAAGTAATAAATATAATTATTATAGTTCTATCGATAATAACTGCATAATATGGGTAATAATGCATGTTATATCGATAATATCGTGTGCAATAAGTATAATTATTATAGTTCTAGCGATATCAACAGTACAATATGGCTAATAGTGAATGTTATATTGATAATAATAAAAGTAATAAGTATATTTATTATAGTTCTATCGATAATAACTGCATAATATGGGTAATAATGCATGTTATATTGATAATATTGGGAGTAATAAGTATAATTATTATAGTTCTATCGATAATAACTGCATAATATGGGTAATAATGCATGTTATATTGATGATAATAAAAGTAATACGTATATTTATTATAGTTTTAGCTATAATAACTGCATAATATAGGTAATAATGCATGTTATATTTATAATAATAAAAGTAGTAAGTATATTTATTACAGTTCTATCGATAATAACTGCATAATATGGGTAATAATGCATGTTATATTAATGATAATAAAAGTAATACGTATATTTATTATAGTTCTAGCGATTATAACTGCATAATATGGGTAATAATGCATGTTATATTGATAATAATATAAGTAATAAGTATAATTATTATAGTTCTAGCGATAATAACTCCATTATATGGGTAATAATGCACGTTATATTGCTAATAATATAAGTAATAAGTATAATTATTACAGTTCTAGCGATAATAACTGCATAATATGGGTAATAATGCACGTTATATTGCTAATAATATAAGTAATAAGTATAATTATTACAGTTCTAGCGATAATAACTGCATTATATGGGTAATAATGCATGTTATATCGATAATATCGTGTGCAATAAGTATAATTATTATAGTTCTAGCGATATCAACAGTACAATATGGCTAATAGTGAATGTTATATTGATAATAATAAAAGTAATAAGTATATTTATTACAGTTCTATCGATAATAACTGCATAATATGGGTAATAATGCATGTTATATTGATGATAATAAAAGTAATACGTATATTTATTATAGTTCTAGCGATTATAACTGCATTATATGGGTAATAATGCATGTTATATTGATGATAATAAAAGTAATACGTATATTTATTATAGTTCTAGCGATTATAACTGCATAATATGGGTAATAATGCATATTATATTGATAATAATATAAGTAATATGTATATTTATTACAGTTCTATCGATAATAACTGCATAATATGGGTAATAATGCATGTTATATTGATGATAATAAAAGTAATACGTATATTTATTATAGTTCTAGCGATTATAACTGCATAATATGGGTAATAATGCATGTTATATTGATAATAATATAAGTAATAAATATAATTATTATAGTTCTATCGATAATAACTGCATAATATGGGTAATAATGCATGTTATATCGATAATATCGTGTGCAATAAGTATAATTATTATAGTTCTAGCGATATCAACAGTACAATATGGCTAATAGTGAATGTTATATTGATAATAATAAAAGTAATAAGTATATTTATTATAGTTCTATCGATAATAACTGCATAATATGGGTAATAATGCATGTTATATTGATAATATTGGGAGTAATAAGTATAATTATTATAGTTCTATCGATAATAACTGCATAATATGGGTAATAATGCATGTTATATTGATGATAATAAAAGTAATACGTATATTTATTATAGTTTTAGCTATAATAACTGCATAATATAGGTAATAATGCATGTTATATTTATAATAATAAAAGTAGTAAGTATATTTATTACAGTTCTATCGATAATAACTGCATAATATGGGTAATAATGCATGTTATATTAATGATAATAAAAGTAATACGTATATTTATTATAGTTCTAGCGATTATAACTGCATAATATGGGTAATAATGCATGTTATATTGATAATAATATAAGTAATAAGTATAATTATTATAGTTCTAGCGATAATAACTCCATTATATGGGTAATAATGCACGTTATATTGCTAATAATATAAGTAATAAGTATAATTATTACAGTTCTAGCGATAATAACTGCATAATATGGGTAATAATGCACGTTATATTGCTAATAATATAAGTAATAAGTATAATTATTACAGTTCTAGCGATAATAACTGCATTATATGGGTAATAATGCATGTTATATCGATAATATCGTGTGCAATAAGTATAATTATTATAGTTCTAGCGATATCAACAGTACAATATGGCTAATAGTGAATGTTATATTGATAATAATAAAAGTAACAAGTATATTTGTTATAGTTCTATCGATAATAAGTGCATAATATGGGTAATAATGCATGTTATATTGATGATAATAAAAGTAATACGTATATTTATTATAGTTTTAGCGATAATAACTGCATAATATGGGTAATAATGCATGTTATATTTATAATAATATAAGTAATAAGTATATTTATTATAGTTCTATCGATAATAACTGCATAATATGGGTAATAATGCATGTTATATTGATGATAATAAAAGTAATACGTATATTTATTATAGTTTTTACGATAATAACTGCATAATATGGGTAATAATGCATGTTATATTTATAATAATATAAGTAATAAGTGTAATTATTACAGTTCTAGCGATAATAACTGCATTATATGGGTAATAATGCACGTTATATTGCTAATAATGTAAGTAATAAGTATAATTATTACAGTTCTAGCGATAATCACTGCATTATATGGGTAATAATGCATGTTATATTGATAATATCGGGAGTAACAAGTATAATTATTATAGTTCTAGCGATAATAATAGTAAAATATGGCTAATAGTGCATGTTATACTGATAATAATAAAAGTAATAAGTATATTTATTATAGTTCTATCGATAATAACTGCATAATATGGGTAATAATGCATGTTATATTGATGATAATAAAAGTACTAGGTATATTTATTATAGTACTAGCGATTATAACTGCATAATATGCGTAATAATGCATGTTATATTGATAATAATATAAGTATTAAGTATAATTATTACAGTTCTAGCGATAATAACTGCATTATATGGGTAATAATGCATGTTATATTGATAATATTGGGAGTAATAAATATAATTATTACAGTTCTAGCGATAATGATAGTAAAATATGGCTAATAGTGCATGTTATATTGATAATAATAAAAGTAATACGTATATTTATTATAGTTCTAGCGATAATAACTGCATAATATGGGTAATAATGCATGTTATATTGATAATATTGGGAGTAATAAGTATATTTATTATAGTTCTATCGATAATAACTGCATAATATGGGTAATAATGCATGTTATATTGATAATATTGGGAGTAATAAGTATATTTATTATAGTTCTATCGATAATAACTGCATAATATGGGTAATAATGCATGTTATATTGATGATAATAAAAGTAATACGTATATTTATTATAGTTTTAGCGATAATAACTGCATAATATGGGTAATAATGCATGTTATATTTATAATAATATAAGTAATAAGTGTAATTATTACAGTTCTAGCGATAATAACTGCATTATATGGGTAATAATGCATGTTATATTTATAATAATATAAGTAATAAGTGTAATTATTACAGTTCTAGCGATAATAACTACATTATATGGGTAATAATGCACGTTACATTGCTAATAATGTAAGTAATAAGTATAATTATTACAGTTCTAGCGATAATAACTGCATTATATGGGTAATAATGCATGTTATATTGATAATATCGGGAGTAATAAGTATAATTATTATAGTTCTAGCGATAATAATAGTAAAATATGGCTAATAGTGCATGTTACACTGATAATAATAAAAGTAATAAGTATATTTATTATATTTCTATCGATAATAACTGCATAATATGGGTAATAATGCATGTTATATTGATGATAATAAAAGTACTAAGTATATTTATTATAGTACTAGCGATTATAACTGCATAATATGCGTAATAATGCATGTTATATTGATAACAATATAAGTAATAAGTATAATTATTACAGTTCTAGCGATAATAACTGCATTATATGGGTAATAATGCATGTTATATTGATAATATTGGGAGCAATAAGTATAATTATTATAGTTCTAGCGATAATGATAGTAAAATATGGCTAATAGTGCATGTTATATTGATAATAATAAAAGTAATACGTATATTTATTATAGTTCTAGCGATAATAACTGCATAATATGGGTAATAATGCATGTTATATTGATAATATTGGGATTAATAAGTAAATTTATTATAGTTCTATCGATAATAACTGCATAATATGGGTAATAATGCATGTTATATTGATGATAATAAAAGTAATACGTATATTTATTATAGTTCTAGCGATAATAACTGCATAATATGGGTAATAATGCATGTTATATTGATAATAATATAAGTAATAAGTATAATTATTACAGTTCTAGCGATAATAACTGCATTATATGGGTAATAATGCACGTTATATTGCTAATAATGTAAGTAATAAGTATAATTATTACAGTTCTAGCGATAATAACTGCATTATATGGGTAATAATGCATGTTATATTGATAATATTGGGAGTAATAAGTATAATTATTATAGTTCTAGCGATAATAATAGTAAAATATGGCTAATAGTGCATGTTATATTTATAATAATATAAGTAATAAGTATATTTATTATAGTTCTATCGATAATAACTGCATAATATGGGTAATAATGCATGTTATATTGATGATAATAAAAGTAATACGCATATTTATTATAGTTTTTACGATAATAACTGCATAATATGGGTAATAATGCATGTTATATTTATAATAATATAAGTAATAAGTGTAATTATTACAGTTCTAGCGATAATAACTGCATTATATGGGTAATAATGCACGTTATATTGCTAATAATGTAAGTAATAAGTATAATTATTACAGTTCTAGCGATAATCACTGCATTATATGGGTAATAATGCATGTTATATTGATAATATCGGGAGTAACAAGTATAATTATTATAGTTCTAGCGATAATAATAGTAAAATATGGCTAATAGTGCATGTTATATTGATAATAATAAAAGCAATAAGTATATTTATTACAGTTCTATCGATAATAACAGCATAATATGGGTAATAATGCATATTATATTGCTGATAATAAAAGTAATTCGTATATTTATTATAGATCTAGCGATAATAACTGTATAATATGGGTAATCATGCATGTTATATTGATAATAATATAAGTATTAAGTATAATTATTACAGTTCTAGCGATAATAACTGCATTATATGGGTAATAATGCATGTTATATTGATAATATTGGGAGTAATAAATATAATTATTACAGTTCTAGCGATAATGATAGTAAAATATGGCTAATAGTGCATGTTATATTGATAATAATAAAAGTAATACGTATATTTATTATAGTTCTAGCGATAATAACTGCATAATATGGGTAATAATGCATGTTATATTGATAATATTGGGAGTAATAAGTATATTTATTATAGTTCTATCGATAATAACTGCATAATATGGGTAATAATGCATGTTATATTGATAATATTGGGAGTAATAAGTATATTTATTATAGTTCTATCGATAATAACTGCATAATATGGGTAATAATGCATGTTATATTGATGATAATAAAAGTAATACGTATATTTATTATAGTTTTAGCGATAATAACTGCATAATATGGGTAATAATGCATGTTATATTTATAATAATATAAGTAATAAGTGTAATTATTACAGTTCTAGCGATAATAACTGCATTATATGGGTAATAATGCATGTTATATTTATAATAATATAAGTAATAAGTGTAATTATTACAGTTCTAGCGATAATAACTACATTATATGGGTAATAATGCACGTTACATTGCTAATAATGTAAGTAATAAGTATAATTATTACAGTTCTAGCGATAATAACTGCATTATATGGGTAATAATGCATGTTATATTGATAATATCGGGAGTAATAAGTATAATTATTATAGTTCTAGCGATAATAATAGTAAAATATGGCTAATAGTGCATGTTACACTGATAATAATAAAAGTAATAAGTATATTTATTATATTTCTATCGATAATAACTGCATAATATGGGTAATAATGCATGTTATATTGATGATAATAAAAGTACTAAGTATATTTATTATAGTACTAGCGATTATAACTGCATAATATGCGTAATAATGCATGTTATATTGATAACAATATAAGTAATAAGTATAATTATTACAGTTCTAGCGATAATAACTGCATTATATGGGTAATAATGCATGTTATATTGATAATATTGGGAGCAATAAGTATAATTATTATAGTTCTAGCGATAATGATAGTAAAATATGGCTAATAGTGCATGTTATATTGATAATAATAAAAGTAATACGTATATTTATTATAGTTCTAGCGATAATAACTGCATAATATGGGTAATAATGCATGTTATATTGATAATATTGGGATTAATAAGTAAATTTATTATAGTTCTATCGATAATAACTGCATAATATGGGTAATAATGCATGTTATATTGATGATAATAAAAGTAATACGTATATTTATTATAGTTCTAGCGATAATAACTGCATAATATGGGTAATAATGCATGTTATATTGATAATAATATAAGTAATAAGTATAATTATTACAGTTCTAGCGATAATAACTGCATTATATGGGTAATAATGCACGTTATATTGCTAATAATGTAAGTAATAAGTATAATTATTACAGTTCTAGCGATAATAACTGCATTATATGGGTAATAATGCATGTTATATTGATAATATTGGGAGTAATAAGTATAATTATTATAGTTCTAGCGATAATAATAGTAAAATATGGCTAATAGTGCATGTTATATTGATAATAATAAAAGCAATAAGTATATTTATTACAGTTCTATCGATAATAACAGCATAATATGGGTAATAATGCATATTATATTGCTGATAATAAAAGTAATTCGTATATTTATTATAGATCTAGCGATAATAACTGTATAATATGGGTAATCATGCATGTTATATTGATAATAATATAAGTAATAAGTATAATTATTACAGTTCCAGCTTTAATAACTGCATTATATGGGTAATAATGCACGTTATATTGCCGATAATATAAGTAATAAGTATAATTATTACAGTTCTAGCGATAATACTAATAAAATATGGCTTAGAGTGCCTGTTATATTGATAATAATAAAAGTAATAAGTATATTTATTATACTTCTGTCGATAATAACTGCATTATATGGGTAATAATGCATGTTGCATTGATAATAACATAAGTAATAAGTATAATTATTACAGTTCTAGCGATAATAACTCCATTATATGGGTAATAATGCATGTTATATTGATGATAATAAAAGTACTAAGTATATTTTGTGACGAATACGTCACGCACCGTTTCACCGTGCCCCGTTAACCGCGCGCCGTCAACCGCGATCCGTCGATCACGCACCGTCAGCCGCGCACCGCGAGGTGGGGATCCCCCACCAAGACCACCCAGGGAGACGCGAGACTATTTAAGCAGCGATCGATCGCGAAATCGATTGAGTTGACTCGGGGCTTCGGCCCCGAGCAGGACCTCCTCGGAGGTCCGCTCCACGGCAGTAAGGCTTTCCTGGTCTGCGGTCAGGCCCGGGCTAGGAAGGCTGGAGGTCAGATCAGCAAATACGCCAGCAAGCCAGTCGTCGGGGCTCTCCTGCCACATCTGGAGGAGTGGCGGGAGAGAGGCCATGGTAGACTCACCTACCGTATGACGCAGGTGTTCACCGGGCACGGAT
Organism: Megachile leachella; assembly: GCA_963576845.1. Classification (NCBI taxonomy): domain Eukaryota; kingdom Metazoa; phylum Arthropoda; class Insecta; order Hymenoptera; family Megachilidae; genus Megachile; species Megachile leachella. The sequence goes on along the minus strand of CAUYWW010000132.1, from coordinate 6,906 downwards.
GCTTCGGTGAATACCTGCGTCGAATTGGGAAGGAGACGACGGCGGCCTGCCATCACTGTGGGGAGGATATGGACACGGCGCAGCATACGCTGGAGGTTTGCCCCGCCTTTTCAGCGCTGCGCCGTGTCCTGAAACATGAAATAGGTCATGACCTCTCCCTGCCAGCAGTATTTGGGGCGATGCTGGCAAGGGAGAGGAACTGGAGGGCCGTGGCCTCCTTCTGCGAAGAGGTTATGTTGCAGAAGGAGGCCGCGGAGCGGGCCCGCGAGAGGACCGCAAGAGGTCGGGGGAGCCGCCGTGTCCGTCGCGGGACACGGCCGGACTCCCCCCGATGAGGAAGGCGGGCCGGCGGTACCCCAAACTAGTGGGGACCGCCGGCCCTCCCGGGTTCTCGGATCCGGTGGGGCAGCGGCGGCTCCGGGGAGGCTAGATAGCTCCCCTCGCAGAGCCGCCGCAGGGGCAGTCGGCGTCCTGGGTGGGGGCCCAGGACGCCATTGAACACTGCCCCGGGGGGGACGGTGGCGCCTCGGTGGTCCGGGCGCCGTCGTAAACGGGATGAGCATGGGGGAGGTCTCTCCGGCCTCCCCCGGGATGGGGCTCTAAGGAGCCAAGGCGCGGGGGTCCCGGTCGTGTTCGTTAGAGTTCCCGGGGCCCCCCCTTCCATGCGCTGAGGTAGGACCACCGTGGGGGTTTTAGCCGGTAAAAATCCGGCATAACCCCGCGCCCTCCCCCAGGGGTGCGGGGTATCTTTGGAAGATTTCCCCCACGTAAAAAAAAAAAAAAAAAAAAAAAAAGGCTGGAGGTCAGCAATGGTGTGTACGGTTAGGCCACGCACCAGAGCTGACCGCGCCAACCCTCGACGACTCCGCCGCCAAGGAACTACGGTCAGGCCTGGTTCCACGGCAGGAGGAGACGCGAGCCAACGGTCAACCCGGCTTCGATTCCCTTGCGGCAAGGCCCGAGGAAAGAGAGGCAGGAGGTGGACAACGTGTCGTCGGTAAGGCCACGACGCGAAGTCTACCGGACCGCCGGGAAGGAGCTAGCCATCCAGCTGGACTTCCTTGTGGCAAGGCCCGAGGAAGGGAAGCTGAGGGTGGACGACGTGTCGTCGGCAAGGCCACGACGCCAAGTCTACCTGGCCTCCAGGAGTAACGGTCATCCAGCTGGACTTTCTTGCGGCAAGGCCCGAGGAAGGGAAGCTGAGGGTGGACGACGCATCGTCGGCAAGGCCACGGTGCGGAAGCCACCTGACCGCCAGAGCAGCAACGGTCCGCCGGTATAGTTTCCTTGCGGCAAGGCCCGGGGGAACGAAACCGAGGGCGGACAAGACGTCGTCGGCAAGGCCACGGCGTAGAGTATACGAAGGTTCTTGGTTTTTAATAAGAGCTACGCAAGGCCAGAAGTGGCCACTTTACCCTGTGGTTTATTACTCTCCTTCTCTCTCCTCCTCCTCTTGAGCGCGAACCCTAGTTCTAAGATCCGCGAACCGTTTCAGCCGTCCGATCCGCGAGCGCGAACCGCGAGCGTATTCCCCCGACCGACCGACCGACCGACCGACCCGCGAATGCGTCTCCGCGATCCCGCCGCGAATACCGGCTGACCCGCGACCGAGCCCCGTGTCCGAACTGCGAGCGAGATAGTGTAAGATATATTGTACGAGCGTTAGGTAAGCGTAGGTTATAAGATAGATTGTAAGCGTTAGGTAGGAACCTAGTACATAAGTTTGCGCCGCCGCCGTTATACGAATAAATTATAACCATATCTTGTTAAATTCTAGAAGTCAACCAGCGAGATGACCACTCCGACAGGCCCGGCCGCCGCGACGCCATCGACGTCAGCCGCCGCGGAAAACCATTAGTTATAATATACCGATAGGCTAATGAATAAATCTTTATATTTTCATACTACTCCATGCGTTCTCTCTCTCTACCTTGCGACCAGCTCCCTTCCGCACCGCGATCGGCTCCCTCGCGTCAACCCTGGCTCGCTGAAGCGTCCGGCACCAGGGGGCCCGCGAGTCGCGACTCCACCGCGTTGCCTGGCAACGCGGTTGGACGGAAAACGACTACGTTACATGGCGCCCGAACAGGGACCGGCGGAAGGGGAAAGAGAGAGAATAACGGCGGCGAAATTAGGTTTAAGTACGCGTACGAGAACTCAGGAAGAGAGAAGCTCCCGAACCACCGAAGAGAGAAGACCACAGCGAAGCCGATGGAACATCAGCCCAGGAAGGAGAACCGTGACACCCCACGAGGTACCAAGGGAAGGCGAACGGGGACCCCGGTTCCCCGAGAACCCCTTGGACCAGGAGCGTCACCGACTACCAGCAGTCTACCAGGTGGTGGACCCAGCCAGCCGGCCAGCCAGGGATACCGCCTTGGCTGGCGAGAAGACAGCGAAAGGTTTTGCCTTTCCACCAACGTAGAGACGACCAAAGGCCAGGACCTGCTCATCAAGCTACCCGGAGGGACTTCAACCGCCGATTCGCCACCTGGGAAGGCGAACTCCAGCAGTCAGCGGTCATTCCTGTGGCCGCCCCGGACCGAGCCAGGCCGTCCTGAAGAAGACGACACCAGTCAAGGGCCGGAGCGAATTAGGAAATTCACCTGGCCCCCACCAACCCAACCTGAACAGTCGGCAGAACCGACACCAGCTGGCGACACCGCCGGGATAGGTATAAGAGCCGGAGCCCTCCAAGCCGAGAGAGTCTTTACTCGGTGGCACCCGAGGCGAACACATCGCAAGGAAGATCCCGGAGCAAAGAAGAAGAAGATGCCTGGAATAGCCTGGGTATACAGGCTACGGAAGCCAGAGGTTCTCCGCGAGTTGGAGAGGCTCCAACTCCCCACCGACGGCACGTGGGTCCAGCTTAGGCAACGGCTGGCCACCTACGTGCGCAACCACCCGGAGGAGTTCCTGGACCGACCGGCCGACGAGCCGGGATACAAAGAAGAGGTGGACCGAACACGCGACTACGAGGAGTTCCACGCCGAGATCGCCAGGATGTGGCCAAACAACATCCAGGCCACGCTGATCGGGGTCGGCCACACTTCCACTCCGACCCACGCAGAAGAAGGACCGGCGACCGTCTTTCCGTCCGCACCGGAGAATCCAGCAGGACAGCCAGGGCCAACAACGAGTCAGGCGACTCCACCAGTACCGACGCAGCCCGCGCCGGTAGTCCATGACCCCATCCGGTTCATGGAGATGGTACGCCGATGGAACTGCCAGTTCGACGGACGAGACGCCCAAGGATTCCTGGAACGGTTGGAGGAGCTGCAAGAATCCCACCAGCTGACCGGTGACCAGATGCTGAGGGGATTCCCCGAGCTTCTGCGTGGGGATGCCCAGCTATGGTACCGGAACGTGTCCCGCAAGATCAATTCGTGGGACGAACTCCGCCACCGGCTCCGGAATTTCTTCTTGCCGGCAGCCGAGAAGACCCGCCTGGACCTGCAGATTGCGAACCGTCGGCAGGCGCCGGACGAGCCAGTCCGGGCATACATCACCGCCATCACCACCCTGATGCGACGACGTGGAGGGTATACCGAAGAAGAGGAGCTCGACGTCATATACAGCAACCTGACGGAGGATCTGCGGCTCTATCTACGGAGGACCGGACTCAAGGACGTGGACGACCTGATCGCCCAAGCCGATGCAGTGACCGCTCTTCTGGCTACGAGGAACGCCCGGGCCGCCAGGAAGGAAGGGATGGCCACGCGGAGTAGCCGGCAGCCCGAGACGTCAGGGGCACACATCGCCAGCGACTACCATCAAGACACCCACTGCTGGCGTTGCGGACAACGTGGACACAGCCGACAACAGTGTCGGAACACTCCCATCCGATTCTGTGCCCGCTGCGGGAGAGAGGGTACATTGAGCCGCGATTGCCCCTGTGACAGGCCGGGAAACGCCAACCGGGCCGGGAAGGCCCGGCCCCAGTAATGGAGCGGCAGGAGGAACACGCGGCTTCCATTGTCCACCGTGGCCAGCCGACGAAGTTGGGGAAGACCGTCCGACCAGAAACAGGCCAGCAACCGACGCCGGAGCCAACCGAACACCGAGGCGAAGCCCATCCAGTACCGGACAGCGAGGACCGACAGCCGACACCGACACCGACCAGCAGCCAGGAAACCGACCGACCAGATCCCGCAAAGGCGACCGACCAGAAAGACCGGCTGATACTGGATGTCAAGATAGGAGACAAGACGGTGTCCGCATTACTGGACACTGGGGCAGTCTCCTCCTACGTCGACCAACACACCGGGAAGATCTGCCGCGAAACTGGATGGAAGAGACGCCGCCACAACCTGGTGACCGCCCTGGCCAATGGAGAATACATAGCGACGAAGAACAGCTACCAAGGGGAGGTCATCATCCAGGGGACGCGCCAGGACCACCTGTTCTACGAGATGCCGAACTTGGCCTACAGCATGGTGCTGGGAATGGACATCCTCCGCAAACTACAACTTGAAGTCTGGTTGAGCGGTCAGTCCATCACCAACTACGGGGAGGAGCACGAGCCAGCCACGGCTCAAGAAACCCACGCCATCGCCGTGACCAGTGGGCTAATCGAGGCCTCAGCGCAGCAGCTGAAGGAGCTAGAGCAGATCATCACCCGGGAAAAGCGGAGGTTCCAGGAGGTCAAAGGGCCTACCCCTTTGATTCAACACGAGATCCGGCTTGAAGACCCGACGCCGATCAAGCAGCGGTATAGGCCCCGGAATCCCACCATGCAGCGCCTAATCGACGCCGAGGTCCAGAAGATGCTCGACGAAGGGGTCATTCAGCCGTCCAGCAGCCCATGGAGCTCACCGATCGTCATGGCGAAGAAGAAGAGCGGCGAATACCGATTTTGCGTTGATTTCCGCCGATTAAATAATGTAACGCGAAAAGATGCGTACCCGTTACCGCAAGTCAACGCGACGCTAGATAAATTACGCGGAGCGAAATATTTGTCAACTATTGATTTAAAAAATGGATATTGGCAAGTACCGTTAACACCCGAAAGCCGACCTCTGACCGCTTTTACCGTTCCTGGCCGTGGGCTCATGGAGTTCACGGTAATGCCTTTCGGACTTCACTCCGCTCCTTCCACCTTCCAAAGGCTATTAGACCGAGTAATAACTCCGGAAATGGCTCCGCACGCCTTCGCCTACTTAGACGATATTGTAGTAGTTACTTCTACCTTCAAAGACCACCTCCGAGTCTTGACCGATGTTTTCCGCCGATTGCGAAGCGCGAAATTGCGACCGAACTGGGAAAAATGTCTATTCGCGAGAACCAGCCTTAAATACCTCGGACATTTAGTCGACCAACGCGGTCTCCGTACCGACCCCGACAAAGTAGCCGCAGTCGCCGAATTACCTCCACCGACCAACCTAAAAGAACTCCGCCGATTCCTTGGTTTACTATCCTGGTACAGACGCTTCCTCCGGGACATTTCCCAAACCGCCGCCCCACTGACCCAGCTTCTGAAAAAGAAAGTTAAGTGGTCGTGGGAAGAACCGCAACAGCAAGCCTTCGAGGAGCTACGCCGAAGACTTACGGAGGCGCCGGTTTTAGCAGTACCAAACTGGGATCTCACCTTCGTTCTTCAGACCGACGCCAGCTTGGACGGCTTGGGAGCCGTTCTCACCCAGGAAGACGAAGAGGGAGAACGAGTCATCGCCTATGCCAGCCGAACACTCACTCAGGCGGAGCGAAACTACTCGACAACCGAGCTAGAGTGTCTGGCTGTCCGGTGGGGCATTTGGAAGATGCGCCATTACCTCGAGGGAAACCACTTCATCGTCTTGACCGACCACCAGTCGCTGAAGTGGTTAGAGAAGATCGACAATCCATCCGGCAGACTCGCCCGATGGGCTCTGGAACTCGGACAATGGGACTTCGAAATCCGCTACCGAAAAGGACCGGACAACACCGTCGCAGACGCCCTTTCCCGCCAACCACAAGCCACGTGCGAAATGAGAGGACCATTCAAGTGCTCATGGTACAACAACCACCTCCAGGGGACAACACAGCATCCCGAGCAGTACCCGGACTACAGGATCGAAGACGGACGACTGTACCGGCACATCCTGCATACACTCGACTTTAACGAGCAAGATCTCAACGAGCAATGGAAGCTGTGCGTGCCAAAAGAAGATCGAGCACGTGTCCTCCAGGAAGCGCACGACGACCCCACGGCAGGACACCTGGGGATCGCCAAAACCCTCGCCAGGCTGGCGCGAATCTACTACTGGCCAGGAATGCTACGAGAAGCCACGAAGTACGTCCGAGAATGTCGCAGCTGCCAGAAGTTCAAGACACAACAGCAGACCCTTCCAGGAGGAATGCAACCGACCAACGTCCAGCAACCATGGGAAATGGTCTCCGCCGATCTCGTAGGACCACTTCCCCGATCGACCAATGGGAACACCACGCTGCTCGTCTTCCAAGATCGATTCACGAAATGGGTAGAACTCCGTCCGCTGAAGAAGGCAACTGCGAGCGCCATTGTGAGGGCCCTTAATGAGTTGGTCATCCTGCGACACGGATGTCCGCGGATCATCGTCACGGACAACGGTCGCCAGTTCATCAGTCATGAATTTACCCACGCACTCAAGGAGAGTGCGATCCAGCACCGCCGTACACCGCCGTACACACCGCAATGTAATCCAGTGGAACGGGCCAATCGTGTAATAAAAACCATGATTGGTCAGTTCGTAGGCCGGACACAACGGAACTGGGACCAGCGATTGCCAGAACTCGCCTTCGCCTACAACACCGCCCGCCACGAGTCCACGGGGCACACTCCAGCCTTCTTGAACACGGGGCGAGAATTCGTCCCCCCGGGTACCCTCCACCAGGAAAATCGCCGAGCAGCCACGGGTCCATGGGAAAGACGCCTCACCCAATTAAAAG